>WBNM01041556.1:43925-88329 GCA_013399055.1 Ramphastos sulfuratus
TTTTGGGGGGGGGGAGGGGGCGGTTTAAAGAAAGAAGAGCAGCAGCTGCCCACCCCCAGCCACCTCCTCGCTTGCCCTGAGGAAGCTGCCCTGGTAAATCAGTTTACCAAGAGGCTGATGTGAGGAAGTATTTGGAAAAGGGGAAAAAAAAAAAAAAGGAAAAAGGAAAACTTATTTCCCTCTCATTTAGGAAGTGGTGCTTGCAAGCCTGAGCAGTGCCTGCCTTGTTTTCTCTCCTAGGTCCAGGTGCTGACAGCAGGGACCAGCGCTGGGCTCTGCCCTGGCTCAGCTGTGTGTGGAGCGGCGCGGGCCGGGCCGGCATGGTCCTGCTGCACCTGCACCTGCACCTCACCGCCCTGGGCTGCTGCACGGCTCAGCAGCCCAGCTCCTTCCTGCTGCCCAATGCCACCGAGCTCCTGCCCCCTGCTGAGGGCAGAGCCATGGGCCTGCCATGGGGCGCAGGGGTGCCCCGGGGCCGTCAGAAGCGCTACCTCTCCCCCCACGACGTGGGTCTGGTTTTGGACTACCACAACCAAGTGCGGGCACAGGTGACCCCTCCAGCTGCCAACATGGAGTACATGGTGAGTGGGGCTCTGGCAGCGTGGTTTGGGGTCTACAGCTCTTGAGCGCTGCAGTGGGGGCCAAGGGCTTGCCTATGATGTGGGCACTCAGCCTGGTAGGGACAGGGCACCCACACGTGGGAATGCCAGGGGGATGCCACATTTCGTGTCCCTGGTGCAGGGCAGACCCAAGCAGATTCTGCACAGCAGGGCTAGAGTCCCAGCAGTGATGTTTCCACCCAGGTTTAGGACTCCACCCAGATTTAGGACCCCTGGTCCCCTGCCTGGGACATTTGGGAGCTTGCAGGCTGTGGGATGCAGGATCCATCCAGCTGAGCTGCAGAGGCAGCATGTGGGGAAGGGAGGTGGCTATAAGCATGAAAAGCTCAGGTTCCAGCCCAAAATCCCAGCAGGAGCCTTTGCCCTGACTGCAGCTGGGATGCCAGCCCTGTCCCAAGCGCCCAGTTCCTTGGAACCATGTTCAGGGGTGGCAGCCCCTGGGAGAAAAAAGATGTGGGCCTGGGTCAGAGAGGAGCTGCACAGCCTCAGTTGGTCCAGCACCTCCGGAGGGAGGAAGGCTACTCTGGGCTGAGATTATCCCAGGTTGTCTCCATCCTGCTTGCCACTCCTAACCCAGCCCCAAAGGGAGGAGAAGTAGGAGCCACCAAAAGGAGGGATTTCCAGCCAGCAGAGTGGGACCCTTGGGGCAGGAGGTGCCAGATGCTGTCGTGCTCCCAGACAGAGGATGGGAGCAGATGGGTGGTCCCTGGATGCCAGTTGGAGAGAAGCACTTGGCAACCCAGCTTGCTGCGTACCAGAGCAGGTCAGACATGCCCAGGAGCATCCTGCACTGCTTCTTACTTGGCCTAAATTCCTGCCTTCCAAAGTAACTCTTCCAGGCATCTTCCCAAAGTGGTTCAGGATGGGTGAGGAACCTTTCAATGATGCATGAAGGAACCAACTGTCCTCACCAGTTAGTCTGCAGGTGGAGCCTGGGGTCAGCTGCGAGCTGCAGTGGCAGGACAGGGTTGTGGATTTCACCCCTGGGCTTAGCTTCACCTCCTGCGCAAGGGGCTCTGCATTCCCAGAGGGAGTTACACATGCAGGGCTGGCACCACTCTGGGGCATCTGTGCCCAGGAGCTGTGGTGAGCAGCTGGAATGGCTGATTTCCTCCTGTCGCCATTCTTCCACTGGTCTTCTTTGCAGCCTGCGCTGTGAGTCCTGGGTTTTGAATGCCCACAAGTGCTCAGAAACCCTGCTGGAGCCCAGGGGAGAGGCTTCTCCTTTGCACTCCTCCAGGCTCCCCACACCCCTGCCTGCCCTTGTCCTTTCCTCTTGGCCAGGTGTGGGACAAGCAGCTGGCCAGGGCGGCAGAGGCATGGGCTGCACGCTGCCTGTGGGACCACGGCCCCCCCCAGCTGATCAAACACGTAGGGCAGAACCTCTCCATCCAATCGAGCAGGTGAGTGCCGCTGGAGACCCCCTGCATGCTGTGGTGGGGCAGGAGGAGGAGCAGCAGCAGCCCTTTGACTGAGGAGCAGAAAGGTTCTGAGCCAGAGCTGCAGAGAACTGAGGTGCAAGGAAGAAGCACATCAAGCCCCCAGGGAGGAGGGTCCAAGTCTTGCACTAGGGTAGATGTGGAAAACCAGAGGTGCCCACTGCTCATCTGGGCAGGGTGAATGCCCTCTCTTCCAGACATGGGGACCAGTGATCAGCTCTGTCCTCACTTAACTCCCTGCCATGGGTCCCATAGCTCAGGTGCCTCCAGCAAGACCCAGGTCTTCTGGCCTTGGGCACAAGCAGACTTGGCACAAAGACATCATTGCCCCTGCCCAACCCCACTTCTCTCTCTCCTCTCAACGTGAACCTTCCTCCCCCTCCTCTCCATTGCTCATGAGCTGAAGTGGAGGAGGCCAACTCACAGCCAGCACCTCCCGCAGGCAGCGCTCTGTGGTGGACTTGGTGAGGTCGTGGCACCAGGAGAAGCAGCACTACTCCTTCCCCCACCCCCACGAGTGCAGCCCGCGCTGCCCCTCCAAGTGCAGCGGCTCTGTCTGCAGCCACTACACGCAGGTGAGCACTGCAGCCCCCTAGAGCCCCCCGGGACAGCAGCCTGGCCTGCTGCTGCCCCTGGTGCAGTGAGCAGCCCTTCTGCCTGTGACAGCTGCCTCTGGGGTCAAATCCTGGCAGCTGCCTGCTTCAAGTGGACTTAGCAGTGCTGGGGTAAGGGTTGGGGTCAGTGATCCTAAAGGTTGCCTCAAAAATGGTTCTGCAATACTCAGGCCACAGCTGGGACTGTCTGGACAGTTGCTTGGGAGGTTTTCAATTATTAAGCTTTTTCCTTGTTTTGGCCCTTTTCCCCCTCATTGCCCCACTGGCACCTTCAAGGTGAAGGTAAAACTAAAGCCCTTTTGTGTTATTGCTGACCATGAATCCTCTTTCCTGTGATGGAGCAGCTTTATGATGCTCAGCTGTGCCCAGCTCCCTCCCCTGGCACATCCTGGGAGCCTGGCCAGCAGGAGGTGGAAAACATGCCTCTGCTCCCTTGCCTGGTGGCGAAGCTGTGCCAACCTCTGATTACTTCTTCAGCACAGCTCTAACCTTTACCTGACCACCTGCATCCCCAAGTAGCTCATCCATGGGGATGCTTTGGGTTGCAAACAGGCATGAGGGTACATTTTGTAAGGAACAAATTCAGCCTGAAGAGGCTTTATGAGGAGCTCCTGGTTCTGTTTCACCTTCCTGTGTGCAGGGGCAGCTGCCCAGCATGCTTCAGGATGAGGCTTGGGAACTGATTTGGGTAAATCGGAGAAGTGACTCAGACTCTGCTGCTCATTGAAGTGAGCTTGGCAAGGCAGCCCCTTTCAGGGCTACAGATTGGAGAGGGACAGTGACGAAAGAGCTCTGTGACAAAGCAGTGCCAGTGACGGGCACAGCAGGCAGCCCGAGCAGGCAGAATTTGACGCCCTGGTGGGATGGAGCCCTGTGTGGGGTGCCAGGGTGACTGGCTGTGGGATGCCTGAGAGGTCGGTTACCACCAACGCCTGCTCTCTGTCCCGGCGCAGATGGTGTGGGCATCCTCCAGCCGCCTGGGCTGTGCCCTCAGCACCTGCACCAACATACAAGTGTGGGGCAGCACGTGGCGCTATGCCACCCTCCTCGTCTGCAACTACGCCATCAAGTAAGTGCATGGAGGGCAGGCCCCTGTGCCATCCTCCCTCTTCCCTCCAGTACTGGCAGTGGGGTGCTGGTGCTCAAGGGTGATGCCCTCCTCTCCTTCTAGGGGCAACTGGCTGGGAGAAGCACCGTACAAGGTGGGGCGGCCATGCTCAGCCTGCCCCCCTGCCTACGGTGGGGGCTGCTCCAACAACATGTGCTTCACGGGACTCAGATCCAACCAAGTCAGCTGGTTCTAGGGCTGCAGCCCCGCGAGGAGCCCCTGGACACAGGGTGGACTGGACCACAATTATTTATAATACTGACCCCCCACCCCCAGCCCAAGTGCCCAACCTGTTTCACCCCTCTTGCTGTGTAGGAAACATAGGAAACATACCTTTTTGTAGTGCATCCCTCCCACAGCGCTCACCCTCCCTGCCTGCCTGCCACCTTGCCAGCCTGCCTGCCTGCCAGCCTGCCTGCCACTTCAGGGGAATAAGGATGGTTCACACCCCTGCTTCCTGAAATAGGGATGGTCTGGGCATACACAGGAGGAGCGAGGCTGACTGGTGTGGTCCCTGCTCTGCAGGCTCAGGGCGCTTTTGCCTCTGCCCCCCGCCCAGGCTGAGGCAGAGGCTGGTGCCAGTCAGATGTTCCTGCCACAGCAAGTGGATGGAGAATCGGGGAGCTCTGAGCATGCCCCTGCTTCACAGCAGCCCCTCTTGCCACAGGGTCCCCCAATAAAGTAGCCTGGAGACCCCCACATCGTGTCGCTCCTCCCTTGCTCACAGCTTTCTATCACCGAGCAGCTGCCTTCGTTCTGGGGTTTGGGGCGAGCAACCACGGGGTGCAGAAGCCGTCGCAGGGCCAAGGGCCACGGCTGTGGGACATACTCGGGCCCTTTGCTCCATCGTGTGGGAGAAGCCAGCACTGCTGGGCCACCAGGCGACAAGGACGCCGGAGGATTATGAGCTTCCCGTCCCATCCAGGCTGCTCCATGGCACCGCACTGCCCTGCCTCACTCCTGGCACTACTGAGCACCCCATTAGCCACGTCCCCTCCCCTCTGTAGGACCTCTCGGCAAACTCAGGAGTCTCCAGATTCCCAGGCCTTGGGTCTGAGCCCCGAGGCGTGGGTTCCTGAGCTGCACCCCACCATGTCCTGGCAGCCTCCTCCCTGCTCACCCCTGCCTGCCGCACGCTCCCTTGGGATGCGCTTTTCCGTCCAGAGGAGTCCCTAATTTTGTGCCCTCGAGGCTTCAGGGCTTTGGCAACCAGGATGCTGGGACACCTCAGGGCTGGCAGAGAGCTTTTGGTACCACAGAACCACCAGCAGCACAGGGGCTGCCACAGCCCCATGGGGAGGCTGGGGATCACACCTGCACCCCTGCCACTGTGAGGTCCCCAGGCTTCTCCAGAGTGGTCTCAGAGGGAGCACAGACACCTGTGAGCAGGTGCAGCACCTTGCATGCCCCAGCCCGGGGAGCAGGGGGGAACAAGGAGGAGCTGCCAGCACACTGCACCTGGGTCTGCACTCAGGGCACCACCCTGCACCCCACTGCTGCATCCCTGCGCTCCATCCCCAGCTGACCCCTCCAGTCCTGCAGAGAGGCAACCAGCCCTGGCTCATGGCCTGGGCATTCTGCCCCTTCTGCCTGACATGGGCTCTGCTCTGCCCAGGTCAGCCCCAGCAGTCCCTGGCCTCCTGGGCACTGCTTGCCCCAGGCCTGCACCCAGGCTCAGCCATGGTTTGCCCACCACGGGTGGGTGATGACACTGCACCTGGCAGCACCCGGGGTGCTGTGGAGCAGGATCTGGCCACCTCATCCTGCCCGGAGTTGTGGGCGAACCCCAGCCCTGTGGCTGCCCCAGCCTTGACACTGGGTGGAGATGGGAGCCCCAAAAGAGTCCAGTCAAAGCCATGTTTGAGTTCCCAGCTTGGCAGCAGTTACTATAGCTACAGCAACACCTCGCAGATTGGTTTCCACCAGAGCCTGGTTACTGTTTAACATCCCCACCCACATTAGCCCTGATTAAGCGAATCAATAAGATAACAGGAGGGGCAGGTTCCTCGCCCTGCCTCACCGCGCTCCCTGCTGCCTGCGCCCAGTCCCTTACTGAAATACATTTTTATTTATTTATTTAGATTTCTTTTTCCTCCTCCGGCGTTGGCCCCAGGTGCCCCTGGCAGCGGCCGGCGGCCATGGTCACTGTAAGCACGCAGCCGAGCGCTGGGATGGAGGCTCCGTGTGGTGAGTACGGCGACCCCACGGCCGCGCCGCCTGCGGGGAGCGGGGCTGGGAGCGGGCAGCAGCCCCCTAGCGGCCCAGGGACCTGTGGCGGCTGGAGCCGGAGGCAGGACTGGGGTCCCCGACGTGCTCTAAAGACACACCTGGGCATTGCCCCTTTCCTCTGCCGGGCCTGCGGCGGGCAGCATGTGCCTGGGCAGCGGGGCTGCTGCTGGGCTGGCAGCAGCAGTGAAAGCAGCTTAGAAAGGAGCTGATGTGCTGCTGTGCGACCTGCAGCCAGCCCCGGTGCCAGAGCTGCGGATGGCACACAGCACACCTGGGCTGCAGGCGTGGGTACAGTGGGCACTCGCCAGCACTGTCCTGTCACTGTGGGCTGGGGTCAGGCTGGCATTACAGCTGGGCAGGCTGCTCAGCCAGGATGAGCTGCAGCCTCCAGTCTCTGTGGTGCAGACCATCAGGCAGCACATCGCTGTTGGGCTACCCAGCCACAGCAAGATGCCCGGTAGGCCTGTGCCCATACTCCCTCTGTGGCACATTGGGTACCAGCCCAGAGCAGCCCCACACTGCTGCTCCCTTTGGTTATGCCCAGTGCCAACTGCCAAAAAATGCATGTGGGCACCAGGGTATGGGGTCCTCCTGCCCAGGATGGCATTGGCCTGCTGTGATCCTTGTGTGAGGTACAGCCATGCCCACACTGCGGCTTCTTTGCACAGTGAGGAGCTGGGGTTGCTTTGTCCTGCCTGGTCTGCAACCACAGTGCCCTTGGCATGCCCAGGGTGTGGAGTGAGGCCCCAGCAGATGAGGGCTGTCAGTCACAAAGTTCCTCATCACATCCTCGTGGCTCTCCATCACACCCTCTGCCTCTCCATGGTGTTACCTCCTCTATCCTTGCTGTGCCGTCCCATGTCCTGCTCCTCTTCCCCTTTGCCACACCTTTCTCACCAACTCCTACAGCCTCACCAGACCCTGCTGCAGCTGCCACCAGTGCTCCACCCAGGCCCCAGGAAGGCTTGCGGGCACCCAGGGCACCTCTTCATGCTTTGTTATGGCCCTGCCGTGGGTGGTGTCTTCTCTTGCTACAGGCCTACACCCTCCTACTCCTACAGGTGCCACCTCCAGCTCTAACCTGCTCTTGTCGTGGGCATCTGTGCTGCAGTGATGAAGCCTTGAGGTGGTTGCTGTGCAGGAAGGGACACTCCTCCCTCTCTGCTGCTGGAGGGGAGGTCACTGAGCTCCCAGGGACTGCATTGTGCCTCACTGCAGGTGAAAGGGAGGCTCAAGTGACATTTCCATCAGCCTGGGAGGCACAGCAGTGTGGGGTGACCAGGTCTGGGTGTCCCTAAATCCAAGGTGTCTGTGCCCTGCTGAGTCCCAGCATGCAAGGCAGCCTCATTTGTGCAGTGAGCAGCAGGTGTTGCCTCGCTGATGGAACCTAAGCAGCTGGACCAGCCCTTTAATCACTTACAATCAACTTCTGCCCACTTGCAGCTGGCTCTAATGTCAGCAGCTGCTTGGCAGCCCTGGCACATGTGCAGGCAAAGCTTTGCCATTAATTTTCTCCTGTTTTTTCAGCCTGAGGGTCAGTGGGCAGAGCTGGGGCAGAGGCAGGCACAACTGGGTCAGATGAAACTGAGCTGGGGCAGATGCAGGCAGAACTATCTGGGGAAGACTCACTGCACATCCCACCTGTGGCTGCTCTCCCCATCTGCTCCCGTGGCCAAACAAAGCTTGCTGCAGCCGGCACCCACTGCCTGCCAGCTTGTTGTGAGGGTGAGCTGCTGAGCCTGGGGCCTTGCAAGGGGAAAGAGAAAAATAATAGGAATAAAAAAGTGAGCAAGGCCTCCAGCCCAAAGCAAGAGGAAATGCAGAGTGTTGGCAGAGGGAGGGGAGTCCTCATAAATAAAACAGGTGAAAAAGTTATCCAAATAGAGGAGAGGAAGGACTGGCAGGGATGGAGGAGCAGGCAGGAACTGGCTTCTCTGGGACCCTGCAGTGCCGTGGGGCTGGGCTGGGCAGCAGGCTGGGTGCAGCACCTGGGATGGCAGCATGGGGCAGATGGCAGCGGTGGCTGAACCCTTTCCAGGGCCACTGGAATTTATCCCCTTGCAAAGCAATGGGAGTCCTCCACATAGCAGTATTGGTGCTGAGCCCCAGCTGTGCCCACCAGCACTGCCACTGCAGCCCTTGGCAGGACAGGCCACCCCAGATGGCATTGCCCTGGGATTGCTGGGGCTCAGCCAGTGAACGCATGTCAGGTTCCACCAGGTGAGCCTGCAGCCTTGGAGGGGCTATGCAGATATCTCCCGGGGTCCCGGGACAACCAGCAGGGCTCAGCTGCTCTTTGCAGCAGTGCCAGCAGTAAGGGCAGAGCATGGCATTGCCCTGCTGCAGGATTGCAACCCTCTCCGTCCACCCTGCCCCACAGTGGCCCCAGCACTCACCCAAATACTTCGGGGTAAAAAAATTCCCTGTAGCTTGTGTAAAGGACTTGGAGGGTGCCTTGTGACCAAGCTGTCCTGTCCCCAGACCCATGCCTGGGTTTCTGGCTGAGGAGGGAATGATGCCACAGTGCCCTGAGAGCTGGGGACACGTTCAGCATCCTCACCAGCAGCTGCTGAGGATGGGCTGTAAGCTGGAAAGGGCTCCTCTGAGCATGCTGGAACTAAAACTCTGGAGGAGGCTGCAAATGGGTGTGTGAGAGGGTCAGGGATGGAGACAGGGTGAGGGGATGCTCCTCTGGAGGGCAGAGGGGAGGTGGTGGTGTGGGGCAGCCCCTGGCTTTATACTCCCAACAGGACTTGGGAACTTGCTCTCGATGCCAGCCCCAGCAGCACCACATTTCCACATGACAGGAGCAGCTCTGGGTGCAGGGGATCCCCAGGGCTGGTGGTTCCTGCAGGCACTGGCACATGGCCAGGGCCAGCTCAGCAAAGCAGCTTTGGAAACTCACTGGAAAATGCAGGATGCCAGAGCTGCTGAGATGCTGTGCTCAGAGTGAGCAGTTCCAGCTGAAGAACATGAGAGGAGGCAGAATTCCTGAGTAATTTTACTTTTCCTCTGCAGTGATGACTTTCTTTTGCCCAACAGACCTCATTTCTTACAGCTTTCCCCTAGACATGACCCAAACTGAGCTTTTCCACCTTGATTTCTCCTGTCAGTTCCTATTTAATTCCTCTGTTCCTTGTGCTCTGTGTCCATGGCCCAGAGGTTGTTGGGGACCAGCAGGTGTGAGGACACCCAGAAGAGCTTCCTTCCCTCTCCCCACTCCCACTGTCCCTGCCAGCTGCTGGCAGTGCCTGTAACACTGCTGACAGGGTCAGCACTTAGGGCATCTGAGGAGTCTCACTGCACACAGGAGGGAGCACTGGGATGCAAAAGGGGCAGACACTGCTTTGGCCACCCTGGCTGGATCCTAAGGGCTGATTGCTGGTGCTCAGTGGAGGTTTCCTTGGGAAAGAGCTGGGGATGCTCCCCCTGTCATGGAGGGCCCAGTGAGCAAACACGATGGCAGTGAGCACAGAGGGCTGCTGGCAGTGCCCAGTGAGCTCCAGCTGTTGAAGGTGGGCAGCGTGAGGCTGGGGAACGTGTGAGGAGTCTCCCAGAGCTGTCACTGTGCAGGGCTGCCAGGATCTGTTACTCCTGCTGACACTTCTGAAATGGCATTGAGATGTTTATTGGAAGTGAGTGGTAGTGGTGCTGGTCCTGCAGGCAGCACGGGACAGGTAATTTGCTTTTTAATAAATCAGTATTTGCAATGGGATCAAGCCCAGCACGTAGGGCAGAGCCAGGGGGCAGACTGGGCAGGAGGAGCAGCTGCAAGTGTCTTTGCTGGCAGGCTGGGGTTAGAACAGGGCAAAGACTGCAAAGAAATGGCCATGACTGTGTTCAGGCTCCTTCTCTGTTTGCTTGCCTCAAATATTCAAGCAAACAATGTTCTTGGCAGAGGTGTTTGTAGAAATGGCAAATGTTGCAGCATTTCACAGAAGGCAGATTTCAAGGTAGTGGCTGCATGGTGAGCCCAGGGCTGCTGTGTTGGGCAGGGGCACCACACTGCCCCTGCGGCCTCTCAGCGAAGCAGCTCCCAGAAGTAATTGCTCCAACGAATGACTTCTGGCTGAGCTTTGGGCTGAACTTCCACAGCAAATCCCTTCAGGAAGTGCCTCAAAAAAGGATGTTGGTCTCTGGATGATGCACTGAATGTGCGAGAGGAGCTCCTCCATGCAGAGCAGACAGCTGTGGAAAGCAGCAGTGAAGGAGCAAACAGATCCTGGCTCCAAAAAGCTGAAGGTTCTGCAGAGCTGGACCAAAAGTTCTATCCCAAAAGGGTGAGCCTCTGGAGGGACTCTGGCTGCACTCCAGTGGTACCAGGATCCCTGATTCTAAGGGGTGGATGGAGACCATTGCCACGGGCTTGAGCCCTTTGAGCCCAAGCCCAGGGTGCCCTATGGACTCAGCCTGTTCTGGCATCTTCTGTTGGGAAGAGGACTGGAAGTGAGGACTGGGCAGTGCTGTGTGCCTCCTGCCATGGGCCATCACGTGGGCATCTCCTCTGCAGTGGTGCTCTGGGAGCCCTGACACTTTTTGCCTCTCTGGACAGCCAGACTGGTTGGGCACCCCGATGTTCATGGCAGACCTACTGACCTCTGACCTTGCTCATCCCACCTCAGTCTGCCAGAGCAGCACCTTCCTCATGGCTTTGCCCATCCACTCCAGAACTCACCTGCCAAGGTTGGTGGCTCAGATCCTGCCTCTGAGGGTGGGGCCAGCACCTTAGCGTGGGACCAGTGGGCACCTGCAGCAGAAAACCAGGCTGGGCATGGGTGCATGCAAGGCCACGTGGGCAACAAGCTGGGAGGTTGGGAAGTGCCAGAGAGCTGCACGGGCAGCCTCCTGGCATGGCTCTGCTCGGGACAGCCAATGTCAACAGACAGGGCTGAGGGAGGGAGCAAAACCAAACCCATTGCACTTCTGAGAACAGGAGCTGTAAAGCCTGCACAAGCCTGAGCTGGTGCCACAGCACTTTCACGGACCAGGATCAGCAGCTGAGCCCTCTCAGCCTGCTTGCCAGGACACGACTCACAGCCACCAGCACCGCTCACAGGGGCTGCTCAGCCCAGCTGCCCCTGCCCTGCCCAGCCACTCCTCTCTCCTTCTGTGCCCAGGGAAGGCTCAGCACTCTGGGCACAGTCCCCAAAGTCCTGCTGCCTCACAATAAAAAGCTGCTGCTGATCCTCTCCCATGTGCCAGCCTGTCCTGCTTCCCAGCTGGCTGGGTGAGTCCTGACCATCACTGGGTCCCCCCCACTGCCCCAGCAGCTCAGGCTGGTGCCAACATCACCCATGGAAACTGGGCCACGTGTGGCAGGGGTGGGCAGCCTGTCAGGTTAATGAACAGAGCAATATTGGGGCAGAAGGCATAAAATAAGGACTGCCCCGTGGGAAAAAGCCCTCTCCGTGTGGCAGGCCCCATCCAGCAGCTGTGGCCTCTCACTTGCGGCCACCAGGGCTTGTGAACCGGAGCAGACACTGTCCCGGGGGCAAGCAGGCTCGGCCGGCCGAGGCGTCCCGGCAGGAAGAGGCAGAGAAGGCACCGACGGGCACCTGAGGCAACCAGCCAGAATGGAGAGCCTGGTGTCAGCAGGGCAAAGGTGGCACCGGGGAAGGAAAAGTGGAATAAGGAAACAAGAGGGACAGGAGGACAAAGAGATGTGCTTCAGACCCACAGCCCTGCCTGCTCCTCTGCCTGGAGTCCGCTGCCTTCCGGGACTAAATGGTGGTGGGATGGAAATGCAGGCTTTGCCCCGAGGCGGGCACCCTGCTGGAAACAGAGATGGGGGCTGCCCTCAGCTTCAGCCGTGGGCGTCTGCCTGGGCACTGGCACCAGCCGGGAGCGATCTGTCGCCCTGGGCGTGTTCGCCGAGGCGCTGGCGCTGCTGCGGTCGCGAAGCGGGCAGAGCTGTCCTGGGTTAGGCAGAGTTCACCGCGATCCCTGCCGCTCCCTGCCCCGCACGGCCGTGCTGGCATCGCCGCTGCGCCCCTGCCCCTGCTGCTCGTCGCCCACTCCTAGCCCAGCAGAAGCCTCCTGCAGCTGCTGGCGGCTGTCATCTCCATGCTGACTGAATGCCTCCGGGCAGCAGAGGCTCGCAGGAACAGGGCAGGAGCGGTTCAGGAGTGGTTTTCCTCTGCTGTGCCTTCAAAGGGATGTGTGGAGGGCAAGAATGGGCTCTTTCCCCCTTGGCACAGGGAGGAGAGGCAGGCTTGGTGTGAGGAAAGTCGTCTGAGGAGGAAGGAGAGAGCAGGGAAATAGGAGTATCAGATGGGCTTGGCCTGGAGTTTGATCCTCCGGGTGCAGCCTGGTGAGGCTGTGAGCAGGGTCATGGCCATGGGGCACAGGGCTGCACTGCAAAGGTGCTCAGGTCTCCCTTTCAGCACTCAACTCCTTGCTGGGTGTCTGTGCAAAGCCACTGAAGCGCCACTCTAATCCCTCCTCCTCTGGGCTAATCAGGGCTACTTGTGCCAGCACACCCTGCCAGGTCTCTGCTCTGTGCTCTGCTCCCCTGCTGCCAGTCAAGTCAACACGACGTGAACGGAAGCTCCAGAAAAAGCCCAGAGTGCAGCCCTGTGGTGGCTTCTTGTAGTGTGACACTGTGAGAATCCCTCTGCCTCCTGCTGGACCTGCCTTGGCCTGGCTGCAGTGCAAGGCAGCAGGCAAAATTTCAGGTGCCTGAGACATGGAGGTCCCTGGATTCCCCCTGGCAGCACCAACCTGCACCAGCAGGGAAGAAATCTCAGCCCTGAGAGATTTGCAGCTTCAGAGGAGACGATGGGAAAAGGAGGCCACTGGTACAGCCCAGCAAGCACCTAGGGAGCTCTGGCAGAGTGAGTGGCAGCAATGACTTCAGGGTGGTTTGAGCCACTGGAGCTGCTTTCTGAGGTCTGCAGGACACAAAGCTCAGAGCTGCAGCTCTGCGGACTGGGCATGAGTGGCTGGAGAGCAGCCTGGCAGAGAGGGAACTGGCAGTGCTGGATGACAACCAACTGGACATGAGCCAGCAGTGTGCCCAGCTGGCACAGAAGGCCAATGGCATCTTGGCTTGTATCAGGAGCAGTGTGGGCAGCAGCACCAGGGCTGTCACTCTGCCCTGTGCTGGCACTGGGGAGGCCTCACTTCAAGCACTGTGTGCAGCTCTGGGCCCTCACTGCAAGAGAGAGATTGGAGTGCTGGAGAGGGTCCAGAGGAGAGCGACGAGACTGGGGAGGGGGCTGGAGGGGAAGGCTGCTGAGGAGAGGCTGAGGGAGCTGGGGGTGTGCAGCCTGGGGAAGAGGAGACTCAGGGGGACCTTAGCACACTTAGAAACACCTTAGAAACTACCTGAAGGGAAGGTGTAGTAAGGTGGGGGTTAGGCTCTGCTCCCAGGGAACTTGTGAGAGGATTAGAGGGCATGGTCTGAAGCTGTGCCAGGGGGAGGTTTAGGTTGGATATTAGGAAGCACTTCCTCAGGGTTAGGCTGGATGTTAGGAAGCACTTCCTCATGGAAAGGCTCATTAGACACTGGAGTGGGCTGCTTAGGGAGGTGGTGGAGTTGCTGTCCCTGGAGGTGTTTAAGGAAAGGTTGGATGTGGCAGTTAGTGCCATGGTCTGGTCAGTGTGGCGGTGCTAGGTCATAGGCTGGACTTGGTGATCTCAGAGGTCTATTCCAGCCTCCGTAATTCTGTGTGATGCTGTGAGCTGGGGAACACCACCCTGTGTGTGGCTCCCTGCCTGCTGCCCTGCTTCGCCCTGGACTGTCCCAGTTGTCCAACTCCTGCTGTTAAACACACAGACATGTCTTCTGGAGCAGGCTCTAGAGCTCCGTGCCCAGTCAGGCATCCCCTGCTTCTCAGAAATGCAGTGCCAGGCCAGAGGCCAGGGTGAGGGCACCCTGGAAAGGTGACCCAGAAAGCAGTGGGTATCACTGCAGGCACTGGCAGTGGGATGCAAACCCAGAGCCACCTTATAATCCCCTTCCAGGCAGTGGCCAGAAGCCTTTAAAGCCTGCAGCTCTGCAGCACAGCCTCCTGCTCCCCATCAAATCTCATTGTGACCAGTATTAAGGGATTAGCTGGGTCCTGCTGCCACGCCACAGCCAGCTCCCAGGCATGGCTCGTGCCCCGCAGCCTGCGGGGGCTCCGCTGGCTGGACTGCCCCATCCAAGGGTGAGACTCTCCTAGCTCTGCCTTTGGAGCTCAGCACCTGGAAGATGAATGGCAGCAGATACGACCTGCTCCAGGACACACCAGGTACTTCCCCATGCTCCCCTGGCACTCAGGGCTGTGCAGGCAGTGCTGCAGAGGCTTTGTGAATGAGGGGCACTGGAAACCCCCAGGGTCTCCAGTGGGATTTTGGAGCAGCCAAAATGTGCTCCTCCCTCATGTTTGTCTGGCTGGCATTGAGGGGACCTCCACCTCTCTGCTTTCTGGTTTGCTCAGTGCAGAGTGCAGGTCTGTGGGTGGCCATGGCTGATGTCCCCAGTCTTGGTTCTGGGGCTTGAAGAGAGGTACCCCAAGATGGGGGGCATGGTGGAGCGGGTACTGTGGCTCCTGGGGACACAGGTGGTGCAATCAGGCTGCTGTGACTGCCTGCACCATTTGGGAGGTGAATTCTCAGCCCAGTTCCAGTGTCTGGCCTCACTGCCCAGCACTCCATCCTCAGCAAGCCTGGGACAGATCCTGCCCATGTGCAGCACAAGTCCTGGTGCTGCTCTCTCCTTGTTGCCTGCTCCTTAGCTAGAGTTCTGCAGTGGGACTTGTCCAGCCCTGAAAGCTTAACAACAACCAAGAGAAAAACACTTGCAAAGCAAACCTCATCAGCTGCACAGAGCTCCCACTGGAAAGCCTTTCTGGGTTCTCCTCCAGTGCTGGTCTCCCCCTCTGTGCTCAGGCCCTGGGCTCCAGCACCCATAGGGTGTGGAGGGGAGGCAGCAAGGAGGCTCAGGGCACTGCAGGGTGGTTGCAGCCACTCAGACAAGTTTTGAGCATCCCAAGCCCTGCACTGCTGCAGCTTGCAGAGCCTCATCCACAGTCCGCCCTGCCGGCGCCTGGGGCTCCTCTCGTTTGAGCCATTCCCTGCACGCAGAGCTTGCACTGGTGGTGAGGTGCATGGGCAGCCTGCACTCCGAACCACCATCCTGTGGGATGGGCTCCTCAGCCCAGCACCTCACAGGGAGCCACGTGCTGGGAGCTGCTCCCAGCAGGTTCCTGTGCTCTTTATCAGCTGGGCAATGCTGTAGGAAAGTTCAGGGCTGCAGCACCCCGGGCTGGGTTAGAAGTGGCTCATTTCCTCGAGTCAGCTTCTTTATGGTCATCATATACTTTAATCTCTTTATGATAGCAGAGGCCAATGGCACTTGGCCTTGCAGCAGTGGAGGGGCAGATAATGCTGTTCACCTGACTGCAGGCAGAGGTCAGGTACCCAGAGGCTCCTTAGCACCTTGCTGCGTTGTTCGCGGGAGCCAGACAGCTGGCACCGCAGCGTCCTGCCCATGGGGCTGTGGGGACATGTGGTGGCTTCCCCTCGGCTGTCCCCCACGCAGCAAACCTGGCCTGTAGAAAGCTTCAGGACAGACTGCACTGCAGTTTCCTGAAATTCCTGATTTCGTGGCAGATGGACCCTTTTCTTTGTCTTTTTCTTTTGCTTTCTGCTGTGTGTGTTTGTTTCTGGGGCAGTGGACAGGATGGGTCTGTTGCAAAGGGGGTGTTGTGGTGGCCTTGGGCTGGAGGGATGCAAAGTTGCTGTGGACCTGGAGTTTCTGAGTACTGTTTTGCTCCCAGTTACCTCTCTGGCACTCGCTGTGCTCTGGGGACTGAGGGCACTGGGGACAAGTGAGTGTGGCTCTTGGGGCACTCTGCACAAAATCATCCTGCGTTAACTTGTTCCCTCTGACTCCAGCAACCAGGATTGCTCAAACTTTAACTTGCCACCTCCTCTTCACTGCCCGTCCCAGTTCAGACCAGCTTCTCCCATCTGGGGCAGCCTTCCCTTCTCCTTGTGCTGCCTCCACCAGACACACTCATGGGCCATTCCTGAGATGCTCCCCCAGACTCCAGCTCCCTAGCCGGGGCTGATTTTGCCAGCCAGCCTTGGGCAGGAAGAGAGCAGCTGGACCAGCCCATGGCTGCTGGGTTCAGGTAGATGTTTTTTGCACTTGAGGAGGCCTTGACTTGTCCTCCTCTGGGCACACAGGCTTCGACTATGTCCTGCCACCCTTGCCCCACTGCAGCTCTCCCCCCTCACCCCCCAGCAGCCCTGCAGTCTTTGCCTTGGTTTCTAATGAGGGCTGATCCCAAGAGCCCTGGCAGTGATGGGAGGTTGCTCCCAGCTGCTCTCTGGTGTGTTCACCTTTGCAAAACAGAGAAAAGACACTTCTAAAAAACCAAACTGTTGATTTTGGCTGTTCTCCTTCACCTATTGCTCCACCAGCTGGAACGATCCAGGAGCTGTTCTCCATGTGTGTGGTGAACACAAAAAGTCCATGAAACCCCAAAGCCCTGCAGACAGCTGGTAGGGCTGAAGGCAGAGACTTGCTTGCCAAACTGCAAGCTTGGCAGGGATCTTTTTGCTGGGGAGCTGCAAGATTACTTCAGCTCCAAAGGGATCACATCCACCTGCTAAGCAAGTTCTCTCCAGGTCCAGATGTGAGCTGCTGCGATCTGTGCCATTCAAACTGTATGAGCTGGTGAGGCATGGGAAGCAAGAGGTGCTGACTGCTGGCAGCAAAGCTTCTGCAGAGCTGCTGCCCCACTTAAACAGGACTTAACCTGCTGGATTCGAGCTGGGCACCTGCCAGTGCAGACAGTGACTGTGGGGCAGCATGTGGCAAAGCCAGAGCTTTTCCGGGTTTCCTCCCAAACAGGCAGGAGAGTACTGCACTGGGAAGTGCCCAGGTCTGCATCGGGTTGGGGTCTGCATGGAGGACAAAGCCTGCAGCACAGGGGGTGCAGTGAGGCAAGTGGAGTTGGCAGTGGGAGCTGCAGCTTGGGCAAGCTGCAGCCTGTAGTGTGATGGAAGAAGATGAATCTAACAGGTCCTCCTCTTTGCTTGGTCTCAGGCTCATTGCATGATGTTGCACAAAAACAGAGCAGCCAGACTTCCAGAGTCACAAGTGCTGACCTGAGGCTCCTGACACTTCCAGATGCTGTCTCTGAGGGCTCAATACAGGCAGTGCCAGCAAGCCCACACCATGCTCTGGCATCCTCAGGCACAGCTGCTCCTCTGAGAACAGCTCAGCCTCACTGTCCTTGCAGAACAGCAGCTCCCAAGGGGACTAAGAGTGATGTCCTCAAGCACTTTTGCTAGGCAGGATAATGAACCCTGTCTTGGTTCCAGGCTGAGCACAGGCACAGTATCTGCCTGGCCTCATGCTTGCAGCCCTTTCCCTGCCATTTTGCACAGCAGCTGGAGTTATTTTAGCCCCAGTGACTGTCTCCAACATCCACCCCAGTGCTGGCTGAACTGCACATGTTGATTTTGGAAAGGAGCTCAAGCAGAGTCTGCTACCTCCTTTGAAGTGTCTCTTTCCCATGCCCAAAACCTGCCTTGATCCTCCATCCTGCCTTGATTTTATGGCCTGAGGGCCTGGATAGTTTGGGTTGGTTTGGCCACTTTTTGATAACTTTGGCATTGGTGAGAAATCCAAGTCTGAGGTTGTGGTGAAGCTGTTTCTGCCACCCTTATCTGTGCCACTGTGTGCCATGAGCTCACCAGTGACAGTGTCCAGGGTCTGCTCAGGCACCACCTGTCCCAGGCACCATGTCCAGCTCCAAACAGCATCTGTCCCAACCACAGAGACAGGTGCTTCAGCACAGAGGAAAATAAATCACCCAGAGCAATTTGTTGTTGAACAGGATGGTGAAATACTGCTCTTCCCCTGGGCATGGGTCTGGCATGTGGCTGTGGTCACCTCCTGCTTCTCAGGGCTGGACCTTTCTGATCCACCTCCCTGGATGGAGGTGGTGGATTTTGCTGGTTCACTCCCACAAAGTGTTTTGCCAGGGCAGGGATATGCTGTGTGCAGCTGGGCAGGGGCAAACAGACCCTGAAGAGCTTCTGCTGGACCATCAGCTTTCCTGGACACTTCTCTTTGCTGCTGGGATCATGCTGGAGATGGACACAGGGGCAGACTCAGCTGTGTGTCCCTTGTGATTGCCCACAGCAGAGGCAAAGCTCCACCGCCTCAGCTAGGGGCTTGCTCCAGCCCCTCTGGCCCCGCCGAGCTCCTTCGAGCCAGTCACCGATGCCAGGGCAGCTCTGCTGCAGAGCCCTGGCACGCAGAGGCAGGAGGCAGAAGGGTTTGACAGCCTGGCCTAAATACCCCTGTTTACAAAAAGTCTGACAAAACACAAGCCCTTGTCTTTATCTTCCCCGTTTGGAAATAGCCCCAGAGTAAATATACCTAAGGCCCAAAGGGAGAGGATTTCTGTTGACTCGAGCAAAAGCTGCTCGCTACAAACAGGAAAAGAGCTGATCCCGGCGCAGCGCAGGCTGCCCGCAGGACCCCAGCCCTGCGCAGAGCGTTACAGCCTGCTCTAATCTGTGGCCGTTGTGTGTGAGCAGGTCATGCAGTAAACTGCTCTCTGTTAATTTTTTAATGCAGAATAAACAGGTCAAGAAATGATTAGCATGAGAATAAGTTGATCTTAATCAGGAGAATTAGAAAAGATGAGAGAGAAGAGGCAGATTGGAGTTATCAGTTAACCACACAGAGAGGCTCTGCCTTCCTCAGCTCCTTTCCTCTCCTTTTCCATCCCCTCGGAGCTACCTTTCCCCCTTCCCTAATTTAAATGAGGAGCTCACATTGCTGGTGCAAACACAATGGAAGCCTCTGTTCCTCCTTCTGTTTTCCTGTCTGCGGTGTCTGACCAAAGAAATCGCAGGTGATAAGGCTCCTACCTGGTTATTCCCAGTGGTCCTTCCCACTCCACGTGCAGAAAGGGAGCTGCTGACATTAAGGTTGAAATGTGGAAAATCCACTTTGTGCTGCACTGCAAAAGCTGCAGCTCACTGCTGGCAGCTGCGAGGACTGAGCGGAGGCATCTGTGGGCAAGGGGAACAGCCCTCGGGACTGCTTGGAGTGGAGTTTGGTCAGTGGTCGGAGATCTATATTCTCAGATAGGCAGGACTTTGGCCACAAACTGGAATTTGAAATTTCAAAGGGGAAAAAAAAAAAAAAAGCCAGAATGGACCTTTGCATGCGTGGAGATGACTGCTCCAGGAACATTCCCCAGGGATTTTTGGTCTTTGTCTTGTACTTTTGTCTCCCTCCCAGCTCACTTGGCCAAAATGCTTCTGGGCTGAGCAGGGGCCCTAGCTCTGTTTGGAGCTTTCCTGCTCTGGAGAGGTTTCAGACACGAGCCCACCTCTACCTCACTGGCATGCCAAGGTAAAGCCACTCCAACCTGCAGTGGCCTTGGAGCTACAAGTGGCAAGGGAGGAGTTGATCTGGAGTGGAGGTCACAAGGGGCAGCGGTGGCATCATTGATGTAAGATGAGGTTGGTCCTGGTGACTCCTGGCAGTGGCATTTCAAAAATGGAATAGTCACAGAACACTTCATGCCCTGGAACTGTCACAGTCTCCTTCACAGGCATCTCCTGGTGTAGGAAATGGTGGGTAGAAGGCACAGAAAATGGGGACAGGAGGAGAAAGGAGAGGGCCTGAAAGGGTCTCAGTCTGGAACAGAAATGACAAAACATCTTCTGTAGGACAGTGGTGCTTGGCTTGGCCACACAATCAGCCCAAACAGCCACAGGGCCCTGCTGGCTAGCACAAGCCATGCCTGCTTGGCAACATGTCCCAAAAGCCACCAGGCGGGGATGTCAGGGGCATAGAGGCAGAACATCTGCAGGCAGTCATCAGCTTCACGCAGCAGGCCATGGCTGGGGAGCAGGCAGTGTCTTTTCATCATGAGCCCATCCTGGGGGCAAAGGAGGTTCAGAGTGTCCCTGACTGCTGTGGTCCTCAACCTCCAAGCTGAGACAAGGGACTTGGGAGGGGACACCGGTGACAGATGGAGGACACTGGTAGTGAGAACATGAGAGCCACCGTGAGCCTGGGCAGAAAGTGCCATGTTCTGCTGCCAGCCCCAGCCTCATGAGCCACCTAAGGTTCTCCAAATTTCCCTGCTCCTTATCTGCCCCTCTCCCATGTGCATCTCCTCTCCTTTCAGTCCTTCCCGCCTGGGAAGCAAGTGGCCTTTGCAGCCCTTGGTGCTCAGCAGGCACTGAAGCACAAGGTTAGTTCTGCTGAGCAGAGCAGAAGCAGCCCTGCTGTTAGGGTATTTCCCCAGACGCTGTGGCAAGCCCTGCACATATTTGACCTGGTGTCTGCAGCATTTATCTAATCAAAGGGATCACTGTGGCCCAGCCAGGATGGGGATGGAGGTCCCTGGGACGGGGCCGCAGAAGAGGCCATGATCTGCCTTAGCATCCTGATCCCACTGCACACACCCTAAAAACAATTTTTGGCTGCAGATGGCTCTTGCTGGAGGGAAAGCCACTGGCACAGTAGTATGGGGAGCTGTGGCTCTCTTGGGAGCCCAGCCCAGGGGTCTGCTTGCCCTGCAGCAGAGGATCGTTCCTCAGAGAGTCCCAGGGGCTCTCCCCTGTGCTCAGCTTCACTCAGCAGATCTGCAGCTTCAGGGCTGAAGAGCTTGCTGGAAGTGCTCTGTAAGTCAGAGTCTTGGATCCCCTGTGCTCCTAAAACATGAACAGCAAACTGCCACTAGCACCACTGGGCAAAGGCAGAGACCTCAGCGCGGCATTGTGACAGTGATGCCATCATGGCCAGGGTGGTTTAGGGAGCCAGTGGATCCAGGGCTGCATTGGGGTGTGTGGGGAGCACAAATACAAGGCAACTGGGAGCCCGAGGCAGGCGCCTGGAGACTGGGTCACCACTGCTGGTTGGGACATCCAGGGGCTGTTCTCACTGTAGAGCAAGCACACACCAAAGCACCAGCACACATCAAATACCAGCAGTCTGTTCTCCTGACCTCACTTAAATTCCCACTTGTTGATCTTGCAATTACACTGAAACTTCTGTCTGAAGCAGGGCCAGCTGAAGAGGAGAGCACCTGGATTAGCACAGGCAGCTCTGCCATGCTCTCTGGTCCCTCCCACCCAGGACAAGTCGGTCAGACATCAGCACTCCCTGGACAAAGTGGCAGAACCACCTCTGGCAGAGAGCTGGCAACAGCTGCACCTTCTGAAGCAGAAGTCCCACTGCAGAGCAAAGTTCTGCCACCTTGTAAAATGTCTAAGGACAATTTTAGGGTGCATCAGTCAAAACCAAAGTCTGAGGGGTGTCTGGCACAGAGTGGCTCTGGCATGGGGCAGGAGCAGCCTCAGTGATGCCCAAGGCACCCTCCAGCCCTACTCACCATTTGGGCATGGCTGCAGGGTGGGAACTGTTTACAGGGCATCTGTCCCCTGTAAAACTCAGTTTACAGGGAAGTAGGAGATGTGCGTCGGAGCTTTGCATACCAAGGTGTGAACTGCCAGGCAGGCTCTGACCTTCTCTGGGGTGAGGGAGAGAAAGGAAAAGGTGTGTGAGGGATGGGGGGAGCCAAAAGAGGGGAAGACAGGGGAGAAAGCAGCCAGTGTCAGAGAGGGGAAGGCAATGACAGCCGTGAACAGCAACCTTGTTCTGCCGGTGGGGTGTTTTCCAATCTTCCCACCCCAGGTACAATTAAGACCGACACTGGCAGCTCAGCATCAAGGTCACCAGCCTGGGAAGCTGTTCCTGGGGAGTGCCTGCTGCTGCCTGCGTCTGGCAGCCGGGATGGGCAAAGCACCTCGAGGTTCAATAACAAACAAGCAGAGGAATCAGTGCAGCTCCACCAAAAAGCCAGCAGCTCCCTGAGCCGGATGATTAACGATTAACCCCCTGCCTCCTGCCTCCACCCCTCCGGGGAGTCCAGGCCTGGAGGCTCAGCAAATCCCTTCAGAGAAGTATTTGAAATAAAAGAGAAGGCAGAGGGGCCGGAGCCAAGGCAGAGGGGCCGGTGCCAAGGCAGAGGAGGCAGCAAGGGCCAGCAGCCCGGGCCGGGGGCAGGAGGTGGCAGAGGACCATGCGCCTCTCCAAAGCCCTGATGGACATGGAGATGGCAGACTACAGCGCGGCACTGGACCCGGCGTACACCACCCTGGAGTTCGAGAGCATGCAGGTGCTGGCCATGGGCAGCGGTGAGTCCCCTCCGGCTCTGCCCCCCCGGGGGTGAGCTGGGGGCTGCAGCAGGAGAGGTGCCAGGGGCTGACACTGAAATGCTGCCAGGGCGGGCTGGGGCAGGTTGGGGGCTGCCAGCTGGGGGTCCTAGCACCTCAGTGAGGGTTTTCTGCCTGCCCTGGGCAGAAATCAAGAGGCTGGCACGACGCCGTGCTTGGTGCGGGTGGGACAGTGCCCTGCAGCCCAGACACCCTGGGGACAGGCACATGCCAGGAGCTGGGCAGTGAGGGATGCCCAGCAGAAATTCAGCCCGGAGACCAGGCTGGAGCCGAGCAAAGGATTGCTCCTACCTTGCCCAGAGCCCAGACAAGAGTAAGGACTAAAGCTGAGTGCAACACCGCTGACAGCTCACCAGACAGGCAGCCTAAGCCTAGTGCAGAGAGCCAGCCTCAGCTCAGCAGCAGCTGCAGATTGGCCTCCCTGGACATGCAACACATCGCAAGGGTGAAAAATGATTCAGGCATTGTCCCCACAGCTGTCTAGAAGCCTTGGCCCTTCCCCATGCAGCAGAGGGTGGGGGGTGGCATCCCCTTCCCTGGGAGTTCTTCGGGGCTGGGAGGCTCAGCTCCCAGGGTGAGGAGCAAGGACAGAGCATTCTCACCCTCTCAGCAGGATAGGCTCACACTTACCCCACCATGATTTGCACCACTGGCCCACCCGTTTGGGGACGGAGGTGATTAAGTGCTCAGGTAGCAGAAGGTTCCTCTCCAAGTCCCCTCCTTAAGTCTCTCTAAATAGGTGGTTAATGGCTAAACAAAGCAAGCCACAGAAAGTGACTCCCCAAGCCCTTTTTCCCCTGCCTGCTATGCTCAAGCTACCCAGACCCCCTGTCCTGGGAGGGCTGTGCCAGCAGTGTGGGCTCTCTCCTCGCACCCTGTGCCTGGCTGCCCTGGGCTATGGCTCTTCTCCACTCCCAAAGGCTGATCTGCCAACCCAGGGGTCTCAGAGCTGAGAGCAGTCCCCTTTGGCTCTGCCAGTGCCCATGTGGACCCTGTGAGACAAGCCCAGGTCTCTCGACGTTCCTCTCCCACCCAGGAGCCAGAAGCTCCAGCAAGGAGGAGCTGCGTCTTGGCCTCCCCAGACCAAGGACTCCCCAAGGCAGAGGGACAAATAATTTTATGACAAGATCAAGCACAAAATGAAATCTGCCCAAGGGGTGTATGAGTCAAATGGGTCAGGCAACACCAACACCTCTCCTCTTCTGCCCAACTCCGGGCCAGGGGCAGGTTTTGCCTCTGGGACTGCTTGGCACCCCAGCAACTGCCCACGCCTCTGTCTGCAGGATCTTCACCTGCAGAACCTCAAGGTCCTGTTCTGGATGAGTACCACAGGATTGCTCAGGCCCTGCCCCGCACAGCTCAGAAGCTCCAGCCCAGAGGTGGCTGCTCAGCAGCGACCAAGTTTGCCACCACCACAAACCAAACCCATCCCCTGCTCAGGGAGCTAGCTCTCCAGGAGCTCCTGTTCTAACACGTCTCAGCTGCAAGGCCTCAAACTGAAACTCCCAATCAGCCCCAGCACACCCACGGCAGTGCAGCAGCTAGGAGCCCACAAATCAGCTTGATTGGAAAACGATCCATTAGCCAATGATTTATTGCTGCCTGACTCTACCCGGGGATGTTGCAATGCCCCTGAGAGTGGTGCCAGCCTGTCCTGCTCAGCATGCAGCCAATTACAGCAGGACACTGCTAGCGGGGCTCTGTCTGGGCTGCCGCAGATGCACAGGTGGTGTGACCACAGGCAGCTCAGCTCTTCTTCTCCTCAAAATCCATCATTTAGCTGGCATTGGCAACCCAATTTGCCTTCTGGAACGACCGTCCCCCAGCAGAGCCCTTGGGATGTGTTGGAAGGAAGGATGCTTTTGGAGGCAAGGTGCTCATGGGACAAAAGACAGTCAGAGCAGACATGGAAGGAGCTCAGGCCTTTGGGAGAGGAGAGAGAAGCTTCACTTGGGCAGTGCTGCACACACGGGAATGAGCTGTGTGCAGAAGCTCCAGCAAGGAGGAGCTGCGTCTTGGCCTCCCCAGACCAAGGACTCCCCAAGGCAGAGGGACAAATAATTTTATGACAAGATCAAGCACAAAATGAAATCTGCCCAAGGGGTGTATGAGTCAAATGGGTCAGGCAACACCAACACCTCTCCTCTTCTGCCCAACTCCGGGCCAGGGGCAGGTTTTGCCTCTGGGACTGCTTGGCACCCCAGCAACTGCCCACGCCTCTGACATCAGCTGAATTAAGGGCTGAGCCCTTCAGCCTTGAGGTTTGTTTGGCTTGCTGGAGAGGTTTTAGGGTAGGGCCTGGATGGTTTCAAGCCTTTCAAGTGCCCTTCCTGACAGAGGCTGCTGCAATTCCCTATCCTCCCAAAAGAGCCCTGCAAGTGCCAGCCCCCTCCCCCAGTCTGTGAGGGCTTTGAGACACTTCAGCCTCAGCTGTGGTGGGACCAGGTTCTGGAAGACACCCAGAGCACAGTCTGCACCCTTCCCTTCTAGGTTAGCTCCATGGGTCCTTCCTTGCATGGGCACTGCTTGCCCTCATGAAGTCATTTGAGTTTGTGCTGCACTTCAAGCCTTGCTCTCCTGCAAAGCCACCACCTTGGCATGGAGAGAAGTCTCCCAGCAAAGGCAGCTGTCAGCTTACTCCTCTGGCAGCACTGTCCGGGGGCTGTCCCAGGCCCTCTAAGTGCTGTAACACAAACCAGCTGCTCATCCTGGGTGGCGAAACCTCAGCGCCAGCTTTGCACCAGCGTCTGCAGCCCAAAGTGCCTACAGATCCCTGAGGAACTCCTCTGGCTCTGTGACTCCTGCAAATGGGTTTCCACTTTGCCTGGAGGCCGTTTGGCAGAGCTGCCACAGGCTGGCATAGGAGAGGCTCAGCGAGCAGACACCTGCAGCACAGGCAGCCTCCTCCACCAGCGAGCTGTGGTAGCTTCAGGGGTCCCAGGACTCCCTTAACAAACCCACAGGGACGGAGGCCGATCCCAGGAATGGACCTGCTGGTCCCAGGGCACTGCACCATCGCTGTTCTGCTCCATCTTCCCCTACCCCAGCTCAAAAGGCAGTGCCTGGCCGACCCCTCCCTGCCTTTCCTGCCTTGCTTCCCTCCGGGACCAGCACCTTCCTTCTTGTCTCCTGGGCTGCGGGGATGGCTTCGGCTGGCAGGGAGCTGAGCTGTGCCATGCTGCCTGCTGAGGCCTTGTGGGCCCCGTGGCGGTGGGGTGGGCATCTTCAGCCTCCCCTCAGGCCCACTGAGGGTGGAAGGGGTGGAGGGTTCTAGGCCAGTTAAGGCCTAATGGGTTTTGTACTTATTCTGCCTTTTGTATATCTGCTCTTGTAAATAGAATCTCTCTCTAAAGCTCGTCAGTGTGCAGTGTCCCCACTCTCACTCCTGGAAAGGGGCAGGACTCATTGCTGCTCTGCAGTCTCAGGCAGCTCCTGGCCCCAAACCAGGACACAAGTCTAGCACTGGAAACGGAGTTAGGCACCGTCAGGGGTCTGCCTCACTCTCCTCTCCTCCCTGTGCCTCTCCCCAAGCAGACACATCTCCCTCGGAGGCAGCCATCAACACCTCCAGCAGCGTCGGGGTGAGCGCGCTCTGTGCCATCTGTGGGGACCGCGCCACCGGGAAGCACTATGGAGCCTCCAGCTGCGACGGCTGCAAGGGCTTCTTCAGGAGGAGCGTCAGGAAGAACCACATGTACTCCTGCAGGTGAGCCCGGGGGGCACAGAGCACAGTGCCCAGGACACTGCTGTCCCTCCGGAGCTGGATGGCAAAGTGCTCAGAGCACAGCAACATAATCCGTCACCTCCTCCACTCACCATCACTTTCTCTGACCTCACTCTAGCTGGGAAGGGTTAAAGACCACTCTCACTCTGGGGCTGCCCTCCAGTGATCACCAGGGAAGGACTCTGGGAGTCCCATTCTTTACGTCCCTTGTGTCACTGGTGGCAGCCCACAGCTCTCCGGTGCCACTGGTGCCAGCAATGGCTGTGACCAGCCTGCTCCCTGCTCTGAGCAACCCACATGTAGACAGCCACAGAGGACACCAAGGAATCTCCAGCTCAGTGTCTGAATCACTTGGGCCCTTGGAGTCAGTCACTCCTCGAGGCCTGACAGCCACTTGGAGAACATGAAGATCAACATGACTCTAAAATCTGAGTGACAGAAAGCCCGGGTTTGAGGGTGCATGTGCAGCGCACTGTCACCTGCACCCCAGGGCTATTTAAACTGGCTGCCCAGGGAGCTGCAGTGGAAAAGCCAAGCTGCACAGCTCCGTGGAGGCTGAGCTTTCACAGCACTGCTACAGAGGTGCTTAGAAAGCTGCTCTCAGGCATTCCTTTGGGAAATCTTCGCTTGGGGCTCTAAAATGCACAGTAGAAAAAAAAAAAAAAAGCACTGAGCTTAGTGGTGCTGGGAGCCCTTTCCCAGCTCTGTGGGCCTTTGTCTTTACTTTGCAAACTTGACCAACCAGCAGTAAAACAGTAAATTTGCAAGTGAAATTCCTGCTGCCACTGGCTCCCAGGCTTGTGCTGCAGGCAGGAGACACACAGATGGGAGATCAGTGTGACTGCTTTGGTGCTGTAAGCACAGAGGGAAGGAGCTGCTTGCTTCCCGACTCCTCTCTGATGTGCAAGTGGCTGCAGAGCTGTTTCCACACCAGCAGTGCTGTCCAGATGTCAGAACCAAACTGCTTAGATCCCACACAGCTCTGGAGAGATGCAGGGACTTATGCCCACTTCTTAACCTTACTAGCTCATGAACAATCTTCTACTCTTTTTCTGTTCAAACGCATTCTCCTCCCTCCTAAGCTGGCTCAGACCCTCCTGGCTCACACTGTTAACTTGACTGGGATTTGCTAGTCCACCATGAGCATTCTATGCCTAGTGATCAGTGAGTGCACCCAGCAGCCTGAGCTCCTGCCAGGGACCGTCAGGCTCCAGCCCACCCTTACTGAACACCCAGAGGCAGATTCAAGTGCTTGGTGCAAAGGAAAAGCCTCAAGTTAAAGCAAACATGGAAGTGGCACAGGCTGGGGCTCCTGTCTGGGAATGAGCCTCTGAGACGCTGCTCTGAGCACATCGTTTCTTGGGGCTCTGTCCTGTCCTGCCTTCAGGCTCAGTCTTCCTGCTCCTCACACTTCTCTTTTCCCTCAGGTTTAACAGGCAGTGTGTGGTAGACAAAGACAAGAGAAACCAGTGCCGCTACTGCAGGCTGAAGAAGTGCTTCCGAGCAGGGATGAAGAAGGAAGGTGAGTGATGCGTGGTGGGTGCTCCCCCTGTAGCAGCCACACTGGCTCAGTGTGTCTGAGGAAGCCCTTGCAGCCTAAGGACAGTCCCCGCCGTGCAGCCCAGCCCAACCATCCTAGCCCTGGCTTCCCTCCACCCTTTCCTCTTCTGCACACCCCCAGGCCCCCATCACAGCAGGATTTAAGCAGTTTGGGCCTCCAGTCATGAGCCCTGCATGTGCCCAGCCTGCCTACTCCCACTTGGGTGAAAACGAAGAGCCATTGTTCCAGCAGCTGAGGGCAAGCAACAGTGGCCCTGCACGCTCCCAAATTCCATTTCAGGGCCTTAGACACTTCTCAAAATGCTAGCAAAGCCAACCCAGAAAGCAGCTGCAGGGCTGTGCCTGTGCCTCAGAGCTGCCCATGCCCACGCTCGTAGGTGGCACTTAGGCCTCTGCAGCTCTCTTGCTCACACTGGCACACATGGCTCTGCTTCCAGCGACAGGGCACCCAGCAGCCTGCTGCTGCTGACCTTGCTAGCGGCCCTGCTGGTGGGAGGACTATCTGCCAGGAGCAGCCCAGAGGAGCTGCCTGGCACTCCAGAGCTGCTCCTGTTGATGTCTGCCAAGGGACAACTGGAAAGTGTTTGGCCTTGCTGCCCCACATAGAGAAATGAAACTGTGCTCCTCCCAGTCCACAGCCCCTCAGAGAGAAACTCAGGAGAAAAGGGAGCCTTGAAGACAAGAGGGAAATGCCAGTGGCTGCTGGGTGGCTTGCCCAGGCCCCCAGCCTGCAGAACAGCTCTGAACAGGCAGATTTCTTCCCTTACAGGAGGAGCTGGGGGTGCCTCTTTCTGAAGAAGAGAGGAATCCTCCTGTCCCCGCTCATCCTGGGCCCAGTGCCTGGCTGCTGTCTGTTAATGTTCAATGGAGGTTCCATTAGGTGCATGACCAGCTAATACTGAGCAAACATTTGGAAAACATCATGGCGTGACTGAACTCGGGGGCCTGCTGCTGATAACGAGCAGCATAACCTTGAGAGCTCCTATTTACAGCCGCTGACTGCAGGGCTTTTCTCCGGCACAGCCTCCTGATTGCTTTTTATCAGAAGGGTTTATACACCGAGGAGGCATCAATCCAGAGAGCCACCAGCTAAGGCAGGGCCTGTTCTGGTGTCCCTGCCATTGATCCATGCCTTGTTGGAGCAGATGGCTCTGAGTGGCATGGCCTGGGCGAGTGACAGCCAGCCTGTCACAGGCAGAGCCTTCCCTCAGCACTCCTGCTGCTGTCTGGCTGCTGCCACCTCTGGGCTCAAAGCCCAGGTCCTTCTCCAGGGCAGAGCAAGCATGGAGGCATGCGGGGGTCAAACCTGTCCTGGGACTCTCCTTATGATAAGGTATGAGAGGGCTCTGCTGCTCTGGATAGATAAACAGGAGCTGTTCTGCACTTCCTTCCTTATTGTAGTTAGGAGGAAGTTTTCCAACTGTACCTACCCAGAGCAGGAGTTCCCAAAGAGAGCTTGCAGCAGGCATGTGGACAGACAAGCAAGCAGTGCAGGTTCTCAGCTCCTCCATTCCACACCTAAGCTGTGGGCTTGTGAGCATGGCCACTGTGTCAGACCCCATATCTTGATTTAAAAACATCAGAGCCAGCTCCTGGGGAAGGAGCCTTGCCCTCGAATCCCACAGGCCCTGAGCCAGGTGCCTGGCCTCTGAAACCACCCCTGCCATGAAAGCAGAACAGGGCAAAGTGGGAAACAGAACTCCAGATGCAGGCAGCTCAAGCAAGCACCCATCACAAAGCAGACACAGTTGCAGCTCCACGCTGCCAGGCCACGGAGCTGGCAGGCAGCAGCCAAGGCAGGGGGATGGCGAGGGTCTGCGCGGGCTGCCAGCAGGCACTGCTGTGCCACAGCTCAGCCAAAGGCTCTCTTGCAGCTGTGCAGAACGAACGCGACCGAATCAGCACCCGCAGGTCAAGTTACGAAGACAGCAGCTTGCCCTCCATCAATGTCCTACTGCAGGCAGAGGTGCTGGCACAGCAGGTAACCTCCCCTCTCCTTTCACACGTGCAGAGCCACAGGGCACTACCTGGCTAGCAGAGCTGCGTGGGTATTTAGCAGCAGAGTCTTCAAATTGCCACCTCTTCTCTAAGTGTCCTACCTGCCAGCTGGACTCTGGCCTTCCAAGGGCATTTGTTCCCCAAAACCTTCGCTTTAGGTTCCTTGGTCCAGAACTCCACAGCACACAGGCAGCACATCCAGTCTCATCCCACCCCGCAGAGTATTTATATACCTTGAATATTAGCGTGGGTGCTGCTCCCAGAGGGATGAGCTAATGGGGTCCAGATCTGCAAGGGAAGGACATTTCTGAGGCTCTGAGTCCCTCAGTGGCAGCCTCTGCAAGGCTGGGGCAGGGTCTGCTGATAAAAACTACCCCCATGGCTGAATCCAGGGGGATCCTGCTCTCCACAGGGCACACAGAGACTCAGTAAACAAAGAGGCTCCAGCACAGTACTTGGTAACTTTGCTGTGCCCAGCTAATTAGAACCAGATACTGCTGAGGAGCTGCTTTCTCCAGGATCTCAGGTCACTCACTCAGAGGTCTTTATTTATTTGCTAAGCCTTCCGGGCCCTCTGATTAGGGTAATACATGGTGAGGCTTTTACAATCGTATTTATTCAGTAACAGCTCCAGCGCTGGAAGGCTTCCAGGTAGTGCAACCTCAGAGAAAATCATGCAGGTGGCATCTGAATCCTGCTTCCTTGGGGAGACTGGCAAGGTCCAAGGGGAGGGTGCTGGCAGGCCCAGGACAGGAAGAGCTGCTGTTGCCCAGGAGCAGGGAGGGCAAGGGCTGAGTCCATTGTGCACAGGAACAGGAGGCTTAAGCAGTGGCTGAGGGTAAGCCCCAGGATGAGTCGGGTAAGCAGCAGTGCGAGAGGCCTGGGCAGCAGCCTGGGCTCCTGCCTGGGCAGCTGTTCTCTGTGTGACAGTTCTTGCAGAGCTGTCAGCCTTGGCCTCTGCAAATGGAATGGCCCCAGTTCACCTCTGCAGTGACAAATAATTCACCATGCCCAAAGCACAGCCTGTGCCCGGCGTGCTTGCACGCATGCAGCTGTGCCACAGCTGGCTGTCCTCACAGCTCACACTGGGCAGCAGCAGTTACTGCCCTGCTGCTCACAGAAAGCAATGTCACAGCCAGGCAGCTGCCTTTAGCAGGTTCCTTGAGCCCATGCTGACTCAGACAGGAGAAGCAGAGCCTCAGTGTCTCCTGCCAAAAGCAGACGAGACAGGTCTGGGCAAGCACCAGCTCTGGGCCAGGGTGGAAGAGAGGAACAGTTCTCTGCCCTTTGGTGGGATCCTGTAGCTTAGGCAGGCACTGGGTGCACATCTCCTTGCTGCTGCTACAGCTGACCACTACATGAGCCTCACTGGCCCCTCCTGGGTCATGACTGGACACAGTCATTCATTGGGAGGAAGATCTTGGCTTAAGAAACATTTCCCCTGAGGATATGACAATTTACCAAGAGGATTCACAGACTCAGCTCTGAAACTTTTCATGCTCACAGAACCCCCAGGCTGCTCTTAATTTAAATGAGTTATGCTGGGCTTCATCTTCTGAGAACTGCAACAGAAAAAAATAACTGCAGCTGCTGGATCTAGCATCAACTCACGCCCCATGGGCCAGGGAGCTTCCTGTCTGCATTTCCTCTGCAGCACTGGAAGCTGAAGGCTCCCTTCTTTACCTCCAGATCTCATCTCCAGTTCCTGTGATCAATGGAGATATCCGAGGGAAGAAGATTGCCAACATCTCTGACGTTTGTGAATCCATGAAGCAGCAGCTACTGGTGCTGGTGGAGTGGGCCAAGTACATTCCTGCCTTCTGTGAGCTGCCCCTGGATGACCAGGCAAGCAGCTCCCCCTCCCCCCCCCCCCCCCCCCCTCCCCCGACCCCGGTGAAGGCTTGGGGGCAGCTGTGGCACATCCAGGCAGATGTGCATTGTGTGCTGTGCTACCCTGGCTGCTGCAGCTGGCTGGGAGCAGCATCCATACAATGCCAGCACAGCCCAATCAGACAGGCCTGATAAGGCTGAGCTGAGAGTGCATTATCAGGAGAGCATTTTGCATGGGGCTGGCAGTCAGTTGCTCGCTCACTGCAGATTGTACAGCACTTGGAACACCTCGAGTGCTACACAAATGCTCAGGGCAATCAGACCTAGCAGGACAGATTTATAGCCTAAGGTCTGCTCAAGACTTAAACCCAAACCTGCCTGTCCAAGCTTCCTTTCTGCTTCTGGCCTGGGCACAGGTTTGTGTCCATTCTCCTCCTGCAGAGCTATTGAAGAGAGGCACAGGAGGTTGATAGCCTCTGTAAGACTACAGGGGCTCAGGCAGCCTCAAAGATACACCAAGAGAGGCCTCTGTGTTCAGAGGTCTGCAGCAGGTGTTGCAGGAGACGATGTGTGCCCAGCCCTGAACAGCACATGGGGATGGTGGGGAGGGGATAGCGTTTCAGTCAGGGGACAGCACAGGTCCTGCCACACGTGGGAGGCTTTTCCCAATTTCCCCAGTGTCCAGCCACAAAAGAAACATGTGCTGTCTCCAGCCCTGCTAACCTAGAAGTCATCTTCATATCCTGAAGACAATTGGTATCTATCCAACAAGACTGCCCAGCTGATCAAACCCCCTGAATCGTCAGTCCCAGCTCTTCAGGCACCACCTCGGGAAACTCAGTGCTGTAACACAGCAGCAGCTTTCTGCCTTTTCCATTGTGAGCTAAACTCTTCAAGAGAGTAAGAACTCTCTTAAACTGCTAAGGTAAACGCAGCTCCAAGATATGAGTACTGAGCTGGACTCCAAAGGCAAAGTGCCAGTCTCACAGCAGACAGCTGCAGCCCAGGGGGGCTGGCCCAGCTCTGCATGACACAGCAGCTTCACAGCTGGGGGGCTGCAAAACTTCTTAAAGAACAAAACAAATTCTAGAGATGAGCCTGGCTGAATCCTGCCTTCTGGCGGGGAGATGCTGCTCTCAGCATGCTCCACAGGCTTGTCCTGGCTGAAACAGGTCTTCTGCTATGACCAGCCAGCCCTCATCCTTAGCTGTTCCCAGTCTGCCCCAAAGGGCTGGAGAGAAAATCTGTGCTGACCAGTTAATGCCATCCAAGGATGGTGTGAGTGCAGAGGCAGCAGATTCTCAGGGGAGTGCAGGAGGAAGGAGATGAATGCCAGGGAGCAGGATTCAAACAGCTGCATGCAAGGCCATGCTCAAGGGCCAGGAAAGCCAGTCCAGGCATGCCCAGTGGCAGCATTCCCTGCTGGGAAGCACACTTATATGTCATTGCAGTGTTCCCTGAGGATGCCTCAGCCGTGCTCAGGCTCTCACAGGATAGGGCACACCCAGCCCTTGTTCCTCCTCCCCACCCAAAATGTCCAGCACTGGGTTTGGGGCAGCACAGCCAGCACATGCTAAAGTGAAAAGCTCTGCCTTGCTTCTGTGTTTACCTGAGCCCACGGCGCCATGCTCCCTGCAAGAGCAAGCAGAAAGGGTGCTCCAAGCTGGGCTTTCTTCAGCAGGGTATTTCTGTGCGAGGGCTTTGCTCCCCCTTCAGACCTTCTGCCCCTCTCAAAGTTCCCTCAGAGAGGAAAGCTCAGTTTTGTGCAGCTCTGGTAATACCGAAGCAGCACCCACCCCTGTTTGGTTGGTGAGAGACGAGGTCTTGGCACACAGATGGCGCTCCTCGGGGACCAGGTGTGGTGTGTGCAGGGACCTCCACTCTGTTTATTTTGAATCACTTTTCCCACTCCCTGCAAAAAGAACGAGTCCCTCTCAGACAGCAGCTGCTATAGCCAGAGCTCTCTTCCACGGGTGCCATTCTCCTGGCAGTTCTGGTAGGACAGGACTTCCCCTGGCTGAGTCAGATGCTAAGGGGTAACACACAGGGGAAGGGGACCGCTCCCACCAGGACATCCTCTCCAGAATCCCTTCATTAATGTTTAATTGTTGTTTTCTGCAGCAGAGGCTCCTGGCTGGACATTAAGAAGCCTCTGTGTCAGGCTGTCCAATCGTTAACTTCTGATTCTGCCTAAATCTCTGAAATTTTTAACTGAAGGAGGGCAAAAGATTCAGAACATTCTCAGAAGCCACTGGAGGGTGTAAAATGAAACACTTCAATCATTAACATCAGGGCAGAAAAGCAACCCCACGGCTTCTCCGGCCCAAGTGCCTGCTGCTGGGGAGGGAGCCATGGCCAGAGGGTGACCCCTGTGTTACCAGCTATGATTGTAGTGGGAGGTGGGCACGGCCCCAGGGCACAGCAATTGTCCAGTGCAGGGGATTGCTGCCCCCACCTCCCAGGCTGGAGCATGGTCACTGCCTTGTCTGCAAATGGCCCACTGTGGGCATGTGCCACTGCTGCCATCAGGTCCTGGGACAGCCTTGCTGATGACAGGTGCTGTAACTATGGGATGTTCCAGGTGCTGTCCAGTAGCTGCTGCATCAGCTGGACTTTTAGCTGTCTATGCACAGAAGCACATAACAGAGGCCATTTTGTGGCCTCTGACTGTGGCTGCAGAGGGGCTCTGGCTCCCCACCCCAAGGGCAGACAGGGGCACTGGGCTTTCTCTCCTGCTTGCGTGAAATCACAGCTGTGGCTCTGCCTCACCCAAATAACCCTCCCCTGCCCTTGCAGGTAGCACTGCTGCGAGCACACGCAGGGGAGCATCTGCTGCTGGGAGCTGCCAAAAGGTCCATGGTGTTCAAGGACATCTTGCTGCTAGGTAAAGAAGTGTACTTCTGCTCCTGGCCCATCTGCTTCTGTGAAACTTCTCTGCTGGGGTGAAGGAGAGGCTTGCAGGGCACTGGTGTGAGTTTTTCTGTATGTTAGCAAGCCAAGGCCACGACATGTGGCAGAGTTGGTGGTCTGTGAACATTTATATTGCCCCCACCCCGGTTTGGGTGAGCAATCTGTGGTGTGACTGAGAGAAGGTCTCACTCCCCAGAAGCTTGTCCTTGCTCGAGTGACTCTCGTGTGAGCAGAGGCTGCTCTGGCAACACAGGTCAGCATTTCTGGCCTGCTGGGCCAGGGCAGGGGCAGAAGGGGAGCTTCTGAGGTCCTCCACCCTCAGCATGATCTCAACATTGGTTACCTGGGTTTTGAACTCCTTGCCCCCCTGACAAGGCAATGGCCTCTGCTCGCCCTAAGGAAATGACCACATCATCCCCCGGAGCTGCCCCGAGCTGGCCGAGGTGTCGCGCGTGGCCGTGCGTGTTCTGGACGAGCTGGTGCTGCCCTTCCAGGAGCTGCAGATCGATGACAACGAGTACGCCTGCCTCAAGGCCATCATCTTCTTTGACCCCGGTATGCCCTGGCTCGCTCAGGGCCACCAGCGGGGGGCTGGCCTGGGTCGTGCGGACTAACACTGCCGCGGAGCTGTGGAAGTGCTGCCTGCTCGCCTCTCTGGCCGGGCTGCTCTGGGAGGGAGGGGAGAAGGCAACCTGAGAAGAGAAGCATCTGCTGCAGCAGGTGATGGGCACACAGCTCGCCTCTGCCTGACCCGGATGCAGGCTGTCCCTGAAGGGCAGTTGCCGTGTGGGTTGTTTCAGATGCCAAGGGCCTGAGCGACCCCTCCAAGATCAAGCGGCTGCGGTACCAAGTGCAGGTGAGCCTGGAGGACTACATCAACGACCGTCAGTACGACTGCCGCGGGCGCTTCGGCGAGCTGCTGCTGCTGCTGCCCGTGCTGCAGAGCATCACCTGGCAAATGATCGAGCAGATACAGTTCGTCAAGCTCTTCGGCATGGCCAAGATAGACAACCTGCTGCAGGAGATGCTGCTGGGGGGTGAGTACCTGTGGGCCCCACAGGAAGCTCTCCATATTCCCTGGCCGTTCCCCACATGAGAGTTGACACAGCCTGCAAGCAGGTCAGCCCTCGCCTCACACAAAATTCTCTCCCTCTAGCACTGGGAACAAAGGGTGCCCCATTTCTGCTCACCTAAAGAGTTGCATTGGCTGTGCATCTCCTTACAGGAGGTGTCCCCAGCTCTCTGCACCTGGATAAGCTTTGCTGGGCCACCCCCAGGCCCCTACCAGCCATTGCACTAATCCTCCTCCCTCTCAGAAGGCAGTCACCAAAACAAAGGGGTCTGAAAGCTCAGAGTGTTCCAGATTTTCCAGTGGCAGCACCCAATGGGACAGAACAGAATGAGAAGTTGCCACTTCTTTACGTGAAGCTGTGACTCAGCAGGGGAACATAACCCTGTGAGAGAGGCAATGCAGGCAGCAGGCAGGGGTCAGGGAGCCCAAGGCACCCAGAGAGGTGAAAAGGAAAACGGAAAAAGGAAGGCTGTGCTCCAGCCACACCAGCTGGCCCTGCATGAAGCCCTGGGCATTGGGATCTGTCCCCTCCGGCCACGGAACCATCTAACTTCTGGGCACATTTTTAGGCTCATCGAGTGAGACGCCGCACGCTCACCATCCCCTGCACCCTCACCTGATCCAGGAGAACCTGGGAACAAATGTCATTGTGGCCAACACGATGCCTCCTCAGCTGCACAACGGGCAGATGTGTGAGTACCGGCAGGGACGGCAGGGCCCCACCCAGAGCTCTCCTTACTGCCTGCAGAGTTTGTTTCTGCCTCGAAAGGACATTTCTATGCAGGAGAGTCTCTGATCATGAGTGTGTGAGAAATTCCTATGCAAAAAGAGGGAAAGACAATCCAAGTGGTGAGTGAGATTAGATTAGGACAGATTGACTAATCCCACACGATGTGCCCCGGCAGATTGCAGCTTTTGCAAAGCCCTTAGGGGATGAATAATCCCATCCACTGCCTGCTGAAACCAGTGGGAAGGCTCAGACACAGCTCACTGCCCTCTGCAAAACAGGAGACTCTGGGGCCACCTCTTGGGAATTTGGGCTGAGATCACCTAAGGTGACCAAACAAAAGTGGCCAGTCCAGCTCAAAATGCCACAGGTCCTCTCATTTGATGTTTGTTATCGTGGTTCTTCCAGGGCATCTGATGATGCCTCTGCATCCAGGCTGCCTTGCACACAAGCCACCAGCAGCAGTGGTTTTGCTGCAGAGCCTTGCCCACAACCTTGCACGACTGAGGACAGATCCCAGTACTGTCAGGGCCACGAGGCCCTCTTCTAATTATGTTTCTCTTTCTGTAGCTACTCCAGAAACTCCACAGCCATCTCCACCTGCAGGCTCAGGACCAGAGCAATACAAGCTGCTGCCTGGAGCCATCGCTACAGTGGCCAAGCAGCCCAGCTCCATCCCCCAGCCTGCCATCACCAAGCAGGAGGTCATCTAGCACCTGCAGAGCAACTAGCCTTGGTTAGAAGACCATGTGGGAGAAGAGCCCAAATGGACTCTGTCACTGTGAAAGGAGAAGCCATCCAGAGGCGCTTGGGTGCAAACTCTCAGGCTTGGTTACTGGACTGCTCCACCACTGTAAGCAGCTGTCTCTGGCAGCTATGGACAGCTTGTGCAGCCCCGAGCTCCAGAGCCAAGGCTGAAGCCTTCCTGAAACCCTAAGTCCTCAGGGCCAGATTTCTGTCTCTGTCTGTGGGGAGATGGCAGGGACTGGCTGGGGACAATGCAGCTGCCTGTTCCCCTTTGTCACCTCCCAGCATTGGTGGGCATGCACCTGTGTGAGCAGAGGGCTTCCCTCCTGCAGCCATGTCAGCTCTGCAGCAGCCCCCAGTCCAGCCAATCCTGATGGAGATGGAAGCTCCCTCAGGAGCATAATGACAGGTGAAGAACATAGATCTTGCCCAGGCACCACTGGCAGAGCCACTCCTCACCCTTGGCTAATCCCAGGTCCTTGCATGGTGTCCCCTCAGCACACCGACCCTCCTAGGCAGGTCTAACAGCTGATCCTGGGGCAATGTCTGCCCCTCCCCAGGGTTCCCCACTCTTCGGATCCTTGTGCCCTTGGAGAGGTTTTGTTATTTCCGTGCCATGACCACCCCTCCCACCACACAGCTCAGAGAGACAGGCAATGCCAAGTCCCCCCCCTTGTACCACTTATGCCTTTGTGCTGGCTGGCTGGGGAGCTGGAGGACCATGGGATTCAGCAGATTGCAGCTGATGGCATGAGGTCATCCTGTACAGGCTGCTGGTGGGCAGCACTACCCAAAGTGTCTCAGCAGTCAGAAGACCACTGGATACCTGTTTGGAAGGAAGCAGAGGGAAGGACATATGGAGGAGAGAGAGCTGTGAGGGTGGGAAGAGCCCAGGCCTCACAGACTGGGCCGAGGTCTTGAGCTGACCAAATCCTGGGAGCGTCGTAAGCCAGGATCTCAGTGGAGCTACATCCTAGAGTCTGCTTGTCCAGTCCAGTGCCACTGCTCCAGTGTGGAGAGGGCCTGACAGCAGAAGAGCCTTCATAACAGGATGAGAATTCCTTTGGCTCCTTCAGCCCTTGGAGGGTTTGAGGGCAGCAGCCTCACACTCACAGCTTCGATCCCTGCAGAGTATGGCAGAGGCCAGGCAAAGGCTCTGCCTCACCCAAGTCCTTGGGCCTGCAGCTTCTGCCCTGCTCCCTCCCTGCCACAGCCCCTGTTTCTCTGTGCCTACCTGTGCCCAAGCCTCACAGCTCTGCCCCTTGGTTTACAGCAAAGCCCAGCAGAGCACAGCCCTCCTGCAGCCAGCACTGAGCCCTCTGGGTGCCAGCAGGGCTGGAGCTGACGGAGCCCCGTACCAGTCAGTCTGGGCAGCACCATGCCAGGGCAGCTCTAAGTAACCACAGGCTCTGTAAGGTGCTGGCCTCTGGGGAGATGAGGCTGGGGGAACCTGGGCTGCTGAGAGCTCCCTGATGGACATGAGCCTGAGCCAGCCCAGCCAGGGCAGCTGCAGGTCTGCGCCTCGATTCCTCATGCAGAACGAAGCCCTCACCTCCTGCCTCAGGAGTGTTGTGCTGCCCCTCAGCTCTGGTGGCATCCTACCAAGTAATTTATTGCAATGATAAATCCAATCATTTCATGTAAATTAGTTTGTAAATCACATTGATTATTTATAATTGGGAGATTAAATGCAACCCCCCCTAATAACCAGGCTATCTCCTCCAACCACAGCAACTTTTTTAACTCTACCTAGAGATGCTCTGTGGAGAAGCCTCTTCTGATCTGTTTGCACCAAGCATTCCTGCATATTGTACATTAATTTTTGCTGGTTACTGCCTTCCAATGGAAACAGAGGAATATTTCTTCACTAGAGTTTGTATTCATTAAGAAAGGAAGAAAAAAAAAAAAAAAAGAAAAACAAATAAATGCCAAAGTGTTTTCTAACCTTTCCCAGACAGGTGGATTTCTTTCTCCTGGGAGGATTTCTTTTCAATCCAGGGGCTCACCTTGTTGCTGGGCTGAGCACAAGGCATGTGTGTGCTGAGGACAAAGCCCAAACATGGGTTTAAGGCTGTTGCCAGCTGCCAGCATTTCCATGGGAGCCTGATGCCAGCTGTTGTCTGTTCTGGAGCCACGCGTGCTGGAGTCACAGGAGCCAGTGACAGCCCTGATCTCCATCCACATGAAAACAAATATGGAGAAGAAATATTTGCTTTCAGGGTCCCAGGGAGCTTAAAGACTTGATGTAAACACACTCTGAAAGCCAAGCAAAGGAAGCCAAGACATCTTCTCAGCATTTTGGACCTTTTGTAATCCAGAGCTAATTTCTGAGCATTCTGAGGTGCTGACTCTGCTTTGGCTCACACACTGCCAGCCTTCCGCTGCAGCCAAAGGCAGCCTGAGCCTACAGGACACAATAAGATGATAAAGTGAAAGTCAATTTGCCATTGGTTGTAAAGGTGAAGAAATAGACTGGCAACTGGAGCAGGTTGTGAGCCAGCTGCTCCTCTGCTCGTGGCAGCCTGCACTAGGCTGTAGCATGCCCAGGAAGGCAGTGGGCAGAGGCTGCAAAGATCAGGTGTCTGAGCAGGAACAGCATCCAGCATCTGCAGCTCTGAGCTGTAGGAGATGCCCTTCATGGTCTCCCATCTCCTGCCCCTGACATGGAATGAGGCAGGCAGCCTCATCAGAAACAGGCTGATCTCCCATCCCAGTGGCACACCCAGTGGCCTCCCGCTGGGCACTCACACTGGTGAAAGCTATCGGCAGGTCGGAGACGCAGGGATGAGATTCAGCCCGGTTTGAGCATCATGTGGAGGCAGCACTCAGAGTCTGCCTCCACTCTGGGGCCAAGGACCCAGGGAAAAGGAAGGAGCTCAGGTAATGTGCCCTCAGTACCTGTACACCCATGACAGTCCCAAGCCCTGAATGCCTGAACAAGGCCAGCAGTGGCAGGACAGGTGTCACCTCAGCACACACACCGACTGAGTGGTTGTCCCCTCGAGAGAAAGGAAAGGAGTTGGCTCCCCCTCCTTAATGTGGAATAAAACCCAGGAGCCCTCTGCCTGCCACAGGAGCCCTGGTCTCAGGGTTGATTCTACCTGAGTATATGCCCTAAGAACCTCCACAAGTGTAATATCAAATCTTCGAAGCAATAAACTCTTCTGGGTTCCTTCCCATGAACTTCTCTATCAAGGTTGCCCTTTACCTGGTTAATCTTAAACTAAATCAGTGCAGCCCCCACAGGAGGTTTCTTATGAGTGGCTTCAGGTCTTTTAGAAAAACCCCTCAAAGTGCCCCAGAGACAGCCTTGTCCTCAGTGCCAATGGCCAGCTCCGCTGTCACTGCAGCCTGCAGTCACCTGCCACCCTGCTCCAGCCACTCATGGGCTGTGTGCGCCCTGATGGGCTCCCTGGAGCCTGCAGGCACAGGAGATGGCTGCTGCAAGGCCAGCAAGTATCAGCCTTTAAGACAACTTCCCTGCGCAGGGTCTGGACCCGAGAGCTTTTCACTGCCCTGCTCTGTGCTTGCAGCCTACACTTAGGATGGTTTCCTGGAAAGCAGCACCTCCAGCTGTGAGATCTTTACAAGTGTCCAAGCACAGATCCATGAAAGTGACATTTTTAGGTCCTCTGGCCCCCGTGAAATGCATTCTTTTCATATTCCTTACATAACCTTCATCCGAAACAGCCAACAGGCTCTGGAGCCTTTTTCAGAGCTTTCATATCTCAGTGAGGGGAAAAAAGGGAATGGCAAAGGAGGTTTATGGCCTGCATTTCATCCCTGAGAAGAAGAGCTGCTGCTGCCATGAAACCTGCAAGGGCACACACAGGCACAGACAGCCATGAGTGACATGAGGCAGCAGGGACAGCTCAGCAATGTGGCACTGCTGGGTCAGGCAGTTCTGTGCCAGGCAGCCACACACTGCACAACCTTGTCCTGCTCAGGCAGGCTGGAGGAGGAAGCGTGAGGTGTGGGCAGGGTTAAAACCCCTCTCCCCATTCCTAATGGAGGTGTGACCCTGATAATCCTGAACACACCCAGCCCCTGCAGAACTGCCAGCCAGGCCAGCAGAGATGGCAGTGCCCTGCCAGCTTCCTGAGGTATGGATGAGGCAGGAGAGCTTGGTAAAAACAAGGCTGCAGTCACGTCCTCCAGTTCAGGGTCCTGTGTAAGACAGGAGGCTGCTGGAGTCAGCAGAGTGCTCCCTGTTCAAGCCTGGGGCAGAAAAGCTCTGGATCTAACCTGGGTCTTGGGAGCAAGATAGTTTGGGAACTGCATTTCCAAGGTTTGCTCTGGCTTTGAGCCTGCAGTCATGCCAGGCTTGTGTCACCATGGCTGCTTCATCATCTGCCAGAGGCCTGAGGGCACCTCTATCTGAGGAGATCAGTCCCAGAACAAGGACTGAGTTACACAACCCACTGGGCTCTGCAGGCTGTGCTCCAGTTCAGCCCCTCACACCTGGCAGCTCTGCGTGCCTGGGACCTGCAGTCTCTCGTGACCCTATGGGCACAGGAAGACCAGAAAGCCCTTCTGGACCTGAGGCAGCCCTGCCTGATGTCTCTGGGCTGAGGCAGCTGTTGTGATTCTTTACCTCTCCCTAGAAAATGCCATGGGGGTGATCAGCAGTGCAGGACATGCCTGAGGGACATGCTGGGATGAACAGCCACAGCAGAAGGCATCAGCAATTCTTCACTACAGCTGCCAGCCTGGGTGCCAGTGGTGTCTGGAGCACGACACATTCCCCCTCCCTGACTGGGAAAACCATCACAGCAATGTAACTGAACAATGCACCTTTCTGTGCCTCTCTGGTACTCTCCAAAACCTCCCTGTGCCTTAACAACATCCAGGAGTTAATCCTGCCAGTGGGGTGGTGTTACCTTGAACCACTGCCAGGGAGCACACTGCTTCAGCTGCATTCTAGGATCTACTCAGAGTTGATTTGTAGAGGATACAAAGCCTGAAAGGTCTATCTACAAAGGTCTGGAGGTCCCTCACTCGTGCACTAGCTAAGGCAAGCAACTGGGAAAAAAGTTTGAGGCAGAAAGAGCAAAGAGAAACCTTAGAGACTCGGAATCTCTGACAGACAGAGGACAACCATTGGGATCCTCACTTCTGGATGAGGATCTTAAAATTACCTTCAATGATGGGGTTAGAGTGGCATCTTCTGACCCGGGACAGCATGCTGGAGACCTGGTGCACTGCATGCCCACACAGCAGGCAGTGCAGACAGCTCTACCACTGCAGGCTCTCACACTTCCATCAAAACCCTTGTCTGCAGCTCCTCTCCTCACAGTCCCCCATGCAGCTGCATCCCTTCACCCCACAGCTGAGCAAGTGTCCGAGCTATTGCTTAGGGGTTACTCCAACCCCCAGCCCTGCTCCACTGCTTCCCACTGATGTAAGGGGCTGTGATGGACAGCAGGCTGAAAGCCCCAAGGCAGGCAGCAGCAGCCCTTCCCTCACTTTGCCTTTTGTCACCTCACCCTTGGAGTGGAGGGCAATAGCTGTGGGACTGTAACACAGCCAAGCACTCCTTGGGCCAGGCACCACGTCCAGAGCAGATTTAAACAAGCCTGGTGTGGCCCTGCCTGGGGAGGTCAGTAGCGTTTGCTGGCTCCCTACAGCCCTTTCTATGCTGCTGGACTGGTGCAAAAGAGAAAGCTCAAGCTTGAGACAAAAGGCAGCCCCCGGTCTGGGCAGACCTCGCCCAGCACTGCGGGGAAAGTGGCTCCCTGAGCTGAGGCTGAGCTGCCCAAAAGGGTTGTGGAATTTGTGGGGCTGAGAGGTCCCACCTGCACCCCAAGGACCAGAGCCCCTCTTGGCCTGAACTGCACAGAGATTATCTTTATTACGGGACTGTTATGTTTGCACAGTTTAGTGATCTAATATCAGTTTAAAGGCTCCTCTGAGCAGTGTTGTTTGAAGTTCTGCTCTCTTTCCAGCCTCAGCTTGCCAAGATTGTAAAATGTTTATTGCTAATGGTGGAAAACCTTAAAGAAGCCAAGATAACTTTCCCAGGCTGGGCACTGAGAGTGTTCAGATAAGTAAATGAGTGAAGAGTATGACACAGTCTTCATTAAATATCAACCACCACCAACAGCCACTCATTTATAACACAACGGCAGGGCATGGGAGCAGGACACTCACGGGACAGGAGCGAGAGCCTGAGAGGGGCTGCATTCCCCACAGGGCTCCAGGGGCGGCTCCCAAGGTGTGCCTCACAGTTCCTGGTTGAAGCTCCTGTAAATACTGCAATTAGGAGCTTATGAAGGGCCAGAATCGGTGGGGCTCACCTCCCCTGGGCTGGGGAGGGCTGCACTGCATGTGGTGCAGCATGTCCTGCAGCTGTGGGCAAGGACAAAACTCTGCTGCTGGGGGAGGATTGCTGGTGTCTGGATGCTGCTTTTCAGTTTGCAGCTTTCACTTCCTTATAGATTCTGCCTTTACTGGTTTCCAGTCAGGGGATGCCAACAGCAGGTAGAGTCAGTGACACCAACACCTGCTACCATTGCTGTGATTTCATGTGGTAGTCCTTTAGAACTCTCCCTACACCTTGGCTTACCTCCATGCACCACTCACCACTCCTCCTGCATTCAATATTCCTCATGTAAGGAAAACTGAGCTAAGGTAGTTACTGCACTTGGAAACCATCCCCAAACTGTATTTTACCTCCAGTCCTTCTTCACTGTGCACTATACTCACTTCTGCTTTCCTTCCTTACTCTCTCTCAACCTGCCCAAAACTCAGGCTCTTATCTGAAAGTCCTCTCACATCCCTCTCACTGTGACTGCTTCTGACTCTCGTTTCCTGCCCTTCTGGTCCCTCAAAGCAGAGCTTCTCTCACACATCCCTTCAAACACCCCTACTTACTCCTAACACCCTGCTGCAGCAGCTATTAACCAGTCAGGTCTGGAACTGCCACCTCCCTGCTAAAGTTTCCTGCCTTGCTTGAGGGGTACAAACTCCAACTGGGTTTTGCAACCTGTAACACAAATTGCTGTTTGCAGCTCCAGTGATTCCCAGCTCTTTGGGGGGCTGGAGCCTTTTCTCAGATCAGCTTCCCTGACAGTTTCAGCAATTAGCCAGATGAGGTCCACCCAGGAAATCTCCTTTGCCCTTTCAGCTATGAGGCCACAGATCTGTGGGGCCTAGAGCAGGGCTGAACTGGAACGTGACACAGGGTTCCCATGCTGCCATGGCTTTTGCCAGGCACCGAGGTATTTTCTGAATTGGAATGATGAAACCCCGGAGAAGAAATAAATCGAAGCTGAATCTCGCCGCTGAAGGGCCTGTCTCCCACTGCGGGCACCTGGGATTCCCAGTCTTTGTCCAGCTACCCTCGACTCCCTCTCCTGGCTGAGAACTCGGGCTACAGTCAAGACGAGGCAGAGCCCACAGGGACCCCCAGCCTAAGCAGTCCCCAGCAGGATGCTGACCCCGTTTTGCCACCTAACTCTATGTCCGTTGATTAGTGTCTGCCAAGGTGTGATTTTTGCCCCCTCCCCAGCGCTCGCTGATAAACCTTTTTAATGCAGCAAACCTACACTGCACTCCTGAGATGTGGCTTTCTCTCCTCTCAAACATCAAAACTCGAAAATAATTTTTTTTTTTTTT
>WBNM01041556.1:88488-147705 GCA_013399055.1 Ramphastos sulfuratus
TTTTTTTTTTTTTTTTATTATTAGCATTTAGTTCTTAGTCATTCTTAGCTTTTAAATCCAGGCTACAGCTAGCACGTCTCGGGTCCTGTCCCATCCCACCAGAGAAGCCCTTGCCTTGACCCTGTTCTGAGGCTCCCCTAGCTCTGACCAGTTTCGCCAGCGGCTGGCGGAAGAGGCTTTGGGGCCCGTAGATGGTGCTGTGGCCCCGCTCCCTCAGAAGTCGCTGCAGTCTCAAAGGTACCGGCCTGGCCACACAGGGCAAAGAGACACAGCTCGGGCAGGGAGAGCCCGTGGAGAGCTCTCGGTTCGCCCTCCGAGTGCTCCTGCTCTCAAGGCCAGCTCCACGGAGGTACTATATAAAAAATATATTTAATTGTGCCCCTGCGGCTCCCGGCTGGAGGCAGGGAAATGTCATATGCAAGGGGATGAGGCTGCAGTGAAGGCCGGGCTGTCGCCGGGCTGTCTCCGGTCAGCTCTCCCACGGCTCCCTCACGCTGCGCGGACACAGCAAGCGGCTGGGGTAACCCTGCGATTCCTGCCCGAGGCCAAACGGGGAGCCCGCAGGGGCAGCGGCCAGGACAGCTTACGGGGCGTGGGGGTCTGGCGGGAACCGCTGCCCCCAGACCGGATCACCACCGAAACCGGCGCCTGCGCCCTGGGTGCGTCACTTCCGACACGTCACTTCCGGAAGAACATTGCACTTCCGGGGCGCCGCTGCCCGGAGACGGCGCTGCGGAGCGGGAGCGTTGGGGTACGGCGGGGTGCTGGAACCGAGGGGCTGTGGGTGTGTGTGGGGCGATGCTGGAACCGAGGGGCTGTGGGTGTGTGTGGGGCGATGCTGGAACCGAGGGGCTGTGGGTGTGTGCGGGGTGATGCTGGAACCGAGGGTGCCTTCTTGCCCTGTGCCCACCGCAGTGCCCAGAGCACTGGCAGGTACTGCCCTGCCTACTGGGAGCAGGGACCAAGGATTTGAGTCCTACACAGCCCAGGGTGTATCGCGGTGAAGCACATCCCTGTGAGCGATCTCTGCACCCCGAGAGCTTCCCCGAGGAGCCTGGGGGAGGTGTAGCAGCTCTGAGCAATCCAGCTGCCTGTCACGGCAGGAGGAAGCTGGTTATGTAGGACAGGTCTTACTCTGCCAGACGAGTGCTGCATGACAGCCAGGTATGGTGTAATGTGCTGTGAGTGATGCTGAGTAGGAGCAGCTCAAAAAAAAAAAAAAAAAAAAAAGGCGCAGATTTTTACCCTTCCAGTCCCAAGTCAAGCTACAGGAAGAGCACCAAGCTCTTAATGATTTTTCACTCATCTCTATCTACTTGTGACTGGATTGAAAATTCAGCTCCCAGTTCAGCAATGTCGTCAGCAATTCAGTGCTAGGTTCAGCCAAGCCTGACAGCCTGCAATGCTGGCACAGGACTCTTGGGGCTTCTCACCTGCTCAGCCGGGCTATGAGCTGCAGCCATTGCTTACATTCCTGAGTTGCTCCAAGCCTTTCAGCAGCCATGCTGAGTGATGCATGTTTGCCAGAGAAGTGGATGGGAACTCCTGGCTGGCAGGGCTCAGCTGGGAGGGTTTCTCAGGGGAGGATTTAACTTGGCCAGATGTGACAGTCCTGCCTAACTGGGACGTGTTTGCTTTGCTTTCAGTTGGGTGTAGGAAACGTTAAGGAAGTTGAGTTGCGGGTTTTTAATGAAGCTGTGTTACTCTGTGGTGTTTGCTATTACCATTTGCTGTGGCTTCACCCAAAGCATTTCTCTGCCTGCTCGGAATGTTGTGGCTGTAGCCTTGACAGAGCAGCCTCTTCATGTGGGAGGTGATGAACCTTCTTGTGAGTCCAGGGGCTGTTTGTCACCTGCAGCACTTGGGTTTTGGCAGGTCCCTGCTGCGCCATGTCAGGGGACAGCGACTGCACCAGGACCAGTCCATCAGCAGGGTCTCTATCGGACACTGAGTTTGTGCCAGCTCGGCCCAAGTATGTTTGCTCCCTGTCTCCTGACCTTGTCACCAAAGCCCGGGAGGAGCTCCAAGAGAAGCCTGAGTGGAGGCTCCGTGATGTGCAGGCGCTCCGAGATATGGTGTGCAAGGACTACCCCTCCCTGGGCACCTGCCTGGACGATGCCTTTCTGCTGAGGTTCCTCAGAGCCAGGAAGTTTGATTATGACCGAGCGCTCCAGCTGCTGGTGAACTACCACAGCTGCAGGAGGAGCTGGCCCGAGGTCTTCAGCAACCTGAGGCCATCTGCCATAAAGCCTGTCCTAGAGTCAGGCTTTGTCACCGTGCTGCCTCACCGCGACCCTGAGGGACGCCACATTGTCTGCATCCGCCCAGGTACTGTATGGCTGGGCTGGGCTCTGTCCTCTGAACAGTGGTGACACACAGAGGGTACCTGGGTTCTCTGGGCCGTGTTTGTTAGCCAGCATTAGGGCTCTTGCTCTTCCTGGCAGAAGTAGCTGCCGCTGTGTCGCAGTGCCATGTGGTGAGGTGGACTGATGCCATCTCAGCTGATGCAGGGAGAATCGTGTGGTAACCCCAGCTGGAGTCAGGCTGAGGCCCACAGCTTGGAGCTTGGCACTTGACAGTGAACGGAGAGAAGCTGTGGCTTTGACTCCTGGGTGAGCAGTCAGAGCCTTGGGTATGCTTGTGGTGCTGCCAGGCTTGATGTAATTTTCTCTTCCTTCGTTCTCTTTTCCATTTACCTGCTTGCATTCTGAGCTGAAACTGCTCCTAATGAGCTGTGCTGAGTGGAGAAAGGGATTCTTCAAGCCATCGCCTTTGCTCCCTGAAGTAAACCTGAGTTGCGATTTAACCCTTGAGAAAGGCTGCACTGAACTAGGACTGTGGCTATTAAAAACTAACTTTTAAGAGTCCAGGCAAATAGAGGAGCAGGGTTTGGAATGTGTGTTGCTAGTTCCTGCTTGCTGTCCAGCTCACCATCTTTGTTTGCACCCTCAGACAGATGGAGCCCCAGCCAGTACCCCATCACTGAGAACATTCGTGCCATATACTTGACCTTAGAAAAGCTCATTCAGGCTGAAGAGACCCAGGTGAACGGAATTGTAATCCTGGCAGACTACAAAGGAGTCAGCTTATCCAAGGCCTCTCATTTTGGTCCTTTTGTAGCCAAAAAAGTGATTGGAATTCTTCAGGTAAGACCTGAACTAGTGGGAGAATAACCTTGTGCGTTGTAAATGACTGCTGCTGCATCTCGAGTTCTTGGCTGTCACCAGAAGCTGAACCACCTTGGCTTCTCCTGGCAGACTTCAAACAGGTCACTGCCCAACCAGTTTCTCACACCCTGCCGACTTACCTCACTTGCCCTGTTCTGAATCCCTAAAATTAAACTTGTGTTTGAAATGCAAACTTTGAGTTTGAAAAGTTGAAGTAGCTTTCTGCTAGGTGTGGTGAGGAAGAGCAGGGAAATGCAGTCAGAGCACACCCTGTTTTGCCTGAGTGCTGAGCCAGCCCAGAGGGAGGTGACTGCTGGGCAGGTGCAGGTACTGCTGCAAGCGCTTTGCAGAGAGAACTTCAGATGCGATATGAGGTTATGCTGGCAGGCAGCCTGGGGAGATTTTAATAGGAAGCTGGCAAATATTTTTTACACTGGCTTACAAGAACCTCCTTCACCCTTCAGGATGGATTCCCCATTCGGATAAAAGCTGTTAACATCATCAATGAGCCTCGGATATTCAAGGGCATTTTTGCCATCATCAAGCCCTTCCTGAAGGAGAAGATCGCAAACCGGGTAAGGGTTTGTGTCCCTTGAACATCTTCAGTGTTTCTAAGCTCCTGGCTGGGACACTGCAAGCAAAAACCATTGAGAACTTCCCTGCCAGAAAAGCACTGGGGCCATTTACTCAGTCTCAGTGGCCCTTCCTGCTTTCGCTTTGACAGATGAGCCTGTTGGGGAAATGCTTCATGAGAGAGAAGCTTTGAGGAATTTAGTATAGGCTCCACATTAATGTGGAACTTTAATCCTAGGCTGTGTGCTCAGGACATTGATTCCACCTCTGGGATTGGATCACCTGGGCAAGTAACACTTTGTTTATGATTATGAGGTGGTGGCACAGGAAATCTGTGGTGCCCCCTCCTTGCTCTTCTAACTTAGGCAAGTGTCCTCTCTGGCACAGGGATCCCTCCCTAGGCCTGGCTGTAGCTGCAGATGCTGATGCCTTTCTCCACAAGTACTTGCAGTCTCTTGAGCTGAGTTTGGAGCCCTGGCACAGAGTAGCAAACATCCAGGCTCTCGCTGGGGTTTAAGCTATGCTAGCCTTAGATCACCTGAAGGCTTCTGTCCCTGCTGTGCCTAGGTGCACCTGCTCAATGCTGTCTGCTGCTCATAAAGATCCCATCTGAGCTGTTCTCTTCAGCTCAAGATAAGCTTGTTAGCTGCAGACTCTTTGGTAAATGCTCTTCAAGCTAACTTTTTGTTTTCTCCTTCAGTTTTTTCTTCATGGCTGTGATCTTAATTCCCTTCACCAAAACATTCCTCCTGTGATCCTTCCTGAAGAGTATGGTGGCACTGCAGGAAAGCTGGACACCTCTGCCTGGAATGAGCTGCTGCTGGCCTCTGAAGAGGATTTCCTGCACGACTTCTCCCAGCTGGTTCTGCCATGTGAGAGCTTTCCCCAGGAGATGCTTGTGAGTGGGGATGCTGAGGAAAAGCAGTGTGATGACTCCCTGCGAGGGATGAAGGCCCAGCTCTACTACTGCTACTAGCCAGGCAGGAGCTTCCAGCACAGCTGAGATCTGCTCTGAGAGGTGGCCATGGGAACTCTGCCTTACTCCTGAGCCTGCAGCCTGGGGACAAGCCGCTGAGGCACTTTGCACTGAACCAAAGGAAGCTGAGCAAGGCACAAGGGGGCAGGGCAGAGCGCGGGGAGGACAAAGGCAGAGAGCGCAGCAGAGCCGTTGAGGCTCATCAGTGATTGATGCAAACTGGCCTGCTGCCACCATAAAGAAAACGCCCCGGTGCAGGATGTGGGATTGTCAGCTGCTTAGCCTCTCCACACAAGTGAGAGGGGACACTGCTGATGTACTTTGTGACTATCTGTTCCCTTCCCCTTGCAACCAGCAGCAACCCAAGGCAAGAAAACTTCTGAACCCTGCAAAATGTAGTTCTGTCAGTGAAGGCTGCTTGCACACACGCAGGTGTGACTTGACCTGTCCTCTGTCACTTAGCATTTCTGAAATAGCTCCGTGGATATTTGTCTCAGATCGATACAAAACTTCCTTCTCCAGAGCATCAGTGTGGAGATAACCTCTGCAATGTCTGCACTGCAGGAGCAGCACTAACTGGTGGATCCACTGCTGCAGCAGCTCTGCCAGGGCTGCTTGTAAACAGATGGAACCTTCATTTTCAGCAACAGTTGTTCAGGTCAAGCACTAAGGCTTTTGATTAGCTAACAACTTCAAATACCAAGGGTCAGGACTGAACAAGAAGCAGCTCTGTCAGGCACCTCCCTGCTCCGAGTCCTTTCTGGTTGTGAAGGGGAGCTGGGTGAGTCCCTCACAGAGGGCAGTAGCTGAGGTGCTGCTCCAGCTGGGCACTCAGGGCAGTTTGGCTGTGGAACCAAAGGCAGGCAGGCTCCTTGCAAGCACATTCTGCAGTCTGCTGCCCCTGTAGCACTTTGTTCACTGTGCTTCTTGTGAGTTGTGACAGCTTTGTTCTGTTCTCTGACCTCGTTTGGCTTTATCTGTCCCATTCCTCTATGAAGTAGACTTGAATGGTCTCTGTAATACTGACCTGCAGCTTCTGTGCCTGTGCTTCTAGGTCTTTGTCTAGAGACAGAACCAAGGCTCTGGTGTCCAGTCAGGGTAAGATACCTGTGTCTAAACTGTTCCCACCTCCTAGGCTCACTCTCTTTGGTCTTAAGCAGAATCTAAAACTCATCACTCTGCACATTTTACTGTACTGTCATAGTGTGGAGATGTGAACCCCTCCAGGAGCAACACAGCACACCCTGGTACTCCCAAGGGGAAATGTCTCGCTCTTGGTGAAAAAGAACATTCCTTCCAACTGGGGACTTGTCTCTGGAGCACTTTCTCTGGCTGGATCTGTTTAGTGCCAAGTGTGGTTCAGGTACCAGTTGTTTCTGTAAAGCATCTGGAGGATCTCAGACTTTCACTTTTCCAAGTGCCAAACTCCTGCTCTGAATGTCTCTCTTCCTCAGTCCCCCTGCAGCCTGCCTGCACTCTACTGATTCCCTGACCTGGCAGGAGACCTCATCCTGGAACTAGGGGGCAGCGAATGCCCTACCTGCCACCCCCACACTGTGAAAGGAAACTGGGTTTTGGAAAAGGGTAAACCCAAAGCTGAAGTGTTCCTCTGGGAGGCAGTTCAGAATCTGTGGGAGCAGGGAACTCATTGCTTCAACTGTTTTGGGTCAAGGGTGAGAAAAGACAAATTTTCCTTACGGAAAGCTTCTTATTTTCCCAACCTTTAGAAGTAAATTCTTACTCCTCTTTGACACCTCTGACCTTTAGTGTGGGGTGAAAAACAACAAACCACTGCCATTTTCATCTGCTTAAAACCAGGTCAGAGTGCTGCCAGCCACTTCCTCCTTCCTGACCAGAATGTGCTGCATCTTCTGCAGAGATTTACTTTGGTTCTCTGTGCTGCCCAGCAAGGCAACAGCACACAGCACTAGGGCTTAGAAAGGCAAGTGGCTGCCCAGAGCCCTCCTGCCAGAACACAGACTGGAGTTCGTGGTGCTTCAGGGCCTCTTAATTCCAGCCACAAGGTACAGAGTAAAAAAGTTAAACTAGGTTGGGCCATTTTTCCTAGAGGTGAAGGCCTCTTTCCTTAGTGTGCTGCAGGGTCTGAAGTGGTATTCGGAGAGTTAACCTCTACAAACAGCAACCTTGATGTTGTGTAACTGCTGGAGAAGCAGGTTTGAATATTTGAGATTCAGTTCAGTGCCCTTCAATAAGAAATAAATCCAGTGGTGTTCAGCAGAACGCTGAGGAACCTCCACAGAAAAAAACCCTTCTTGAGGCTTTTCTGTTCTTTTGCATGCCTTAAGCAGTAGGCAAATCAGACCCATCTCTCTTCCTGTTCTCTGCTAAGCATAAGGCCTAGGAGTTAAGCAGAAGAGATAAGGCTTTGTTACCAGTGCTGAGAGCCTCTGCTATGCCTCCAGGACTTCTTCAAGCTGGCTGCTGGGCACTTAATGTCAAGACACTTAAGTAAGCCAGGCCTATCTTTAGCAAGCTTCTAACTGTTACTCATTTGATCCTTCTTGGCCTTTAACCTCAGAGCTGCAGGTTTCCTGAGTTGTAGCTCTAACCCTCTTTAGGTTTGTAACCAGTGCTTGCCTTTTCTAACAAAGCACAGCTCTGCCTGACAGAAACCTGCCTGCTGAGCTGAGAGGCTTTCAGAGCTTTAGCACTGGCCTAGCAAAGCAATCCTTTTGCTCCCAGCATTGTTGATGGCAATTAAGGGAAGGCAGCACTGGTTTGAGGTAAAGAATTTCCTTATCTGCAAGGCAACAAAACAGGCAGATAGCAAAAACACCCAGGCTGGGCTTTGGGGCTTGATTTGTTTTGACCTTCCTCCCCCACCCCCAAGCACTAACTCTCTTTTTTCCACTTGAAAGCTCTGCCCAGTACAGCAGCCAGCCCTGCCAAATCGAGCAGGGAACAAGGAAAGACAGCAGAGCTGCACTGGGCAGCCCTGCCTTTTGGCACCAAGTGGGACAAAAGGCAACTGTGTCCTGTACAGGAGAGTACTTGAGTTCCTGCTCCTGCAGCTGGGTCCTACAAAGCCTGAGGTGTTGCCCGGAGCTGGCTGAAGTGGTTTTGGTTAAGTCTTATTTTAGCATTAGCTAACCATGGTGTCCTGTGTGTGGGGCTGGCAGTGCTGGGTGGTTCCCTGTACATCTTACTTTAACAGAATTTATTTTTGTATTGCATTTTGTAACGTGGAGTGGCCAAAGTGTGCAACTTTCCGATGCATGACTGGGTGAGCCAATACAGTGTAGCAGTTCCACATTTTAAATGTTTGTCTTGTGTCCTCTTGGGGTGTGTTACTGTAAGAGGCAGCAGTGACAGCTGCTCAGTCCCACACCAGACACAGGTCAGGGAAAGGAGCCGCCAGGCACAACTTCACCTGAGCACCTTCAAGGAGGAGGACTGGACAGAGAATCACCTGCAAGTTGTTTCAGAAGAAATGCATTGTGACTTGGTTGCTGCATGAAGAGAAGCTGCAGTCACAGCCCCCAGGCAGCATTTGAACCACTCTGGGCAGTGTTTTGAGTTGAACTGCTGCTGCTGCTTACCCCCTGCCAGCAGGCTGGGCCAGTTTCAGTAGTTAGAGCTCTTTATTCAAATGAAGTTACAGTGCAAAATGCCTCTGCCACTACTCACTGTGTACATTTTCTAAGCATACCAGACAAGAGAAATGCACCAGCAGCTCTGCCTTTCCACCAGTGAGCTGTCTGTCACAGGCTATGGCAAACATGCTAAAAGAAGTTACCAGGGAAGCTGCCTCCTGGGGCAACTTTGTTCTTACAAGGAACTGGAGATTAACCCAAGATTAACTGGAGATTCTCCAACCTCAGAAGTTGTGTTCTTTCAGTAAGGAATAAGGTTTTCTGCTACAACAGAGGGAGGCCAGTGAAACCTAGACACACTTTTGGAGTGGGATGCAGAAGTCAGGCAGCATGGTTTGACTTGCAGGAACTGAAGTGTTAGCAACCAGTGCTGCTGACTAGAACAGATCTGGTTAGGACAGGCTTAGTTTGGGTCACTGGAAGGGTTGTGGCTACTGGACAGAAAAGAGATTTTCTCCTGTGCTGTGACAGCACAGCTGTAGTGAACTTTAACTGCAGCAATAACGTAACCATAACTGAAGGCTAAACTGGAAAGGTAACTGGAGGCAGCTTGGGTCCCTCTCAAGCGTTAGGCAGCAGCACACAGCTCTATCCCAGCAGGTTAGTGTGGGCATAAGGAACAGGACCATGGTGAAACTAAAGCAATGCATCAGCATTTTGGCTTTCAGCAATGAGTTCCCCACCTCTGTAAGCTCAGAGAGGTGCAGTTTAACTAAAGTCCCTGTTGGTAAGGACAAGAGGAGCCACTAAGGTCCAAAGATAGAGAAGCAGGCAAACCCAGCTGGAGGTTATCTTCACCCACACTGCTGGCCACTTACTCGTCATCGTCTTAAAATCTGCATCAGGGCTAGAAGGAGATGTAGTCAATTAGTAGATATTAATTAGAACATCCACAGTTTGTTGCTACCTCTCATGCTAACCCAATCATTTGGGGCAGTCCAGTGCAAGAGCCTTTGTGCGAGCACGGTGAGACAACTAAACCAGTCATTTCCTGTGGCTCTTCCACAGGCTTCTTGCTCTTGGTACCCAGGTCTGAACTCAACCTGCTGCTGCTGAGCGAGCTGTGCACAGAGCCCTGCTGCTCTGCAAGTGCCTTTGCTCATCTCTAACCTGTGGCAGTCCTGGGGAAAGGAGGTGCAAGCTGCAGAGGATCTGTCCAAGTGCAGTGCAGCTGGCCTGGGGACAGCACCTGAGCCAACTGGGCAGCAGCCTCCCATCTCCCCTGGCACAGCAGCTGGCACATGCAGCCCACAGCTGCTCTCCTACTCCTACCTGTACCAGTTGGTGAGCGTCATCATGATGTAAAGGGAGGCCAGAAAAAGCATGAAGTGGAAGAAGGTGTAGCTGTACTGGACCCCGTCCCTCTCATTATCCACGACGCGCCGAACGTCTCCCTCCTCGGCCGCGCTGCCCAGTGCCGCGGTGTCCTCCAGCATGGCACTGTCGCTGCCAGACAGTGTCAGCTTGCTCACCTGGCTGTGGCTTGAGGAGCGAATGCTGCAGTGCAACACAGAGAGGGGCACAGTTCAAAGCCCTGCTTCAGTCGGCAAGGGACCACAGTCAATGGCTGGGTAAAGAAGTCCCTCCCCAGCTCTCCTGTAGCCCCCTTCAAATCCTGAAAGGCTGCTCTAAGGTCTCCCTGGAGCCTGCTCCAGAGACTGAACCACCCCAACTCCCTCAGCCCTCTGATCATCTTCATGGCCTCTCTGGACCTGCTCTAGCAGCGCCATGGTCACACCAGGGTGTCTTTCACTAAACCCAGATTCGGACACAAAAAGGCAGACAAAGCCCAACAGTTTGTCAGGTGCTAGCACTGCAGGTCCTACCTGGAGTACAAGAGGCAAAGGACAAAGATAACCAATCCCACAACACTCTGGGCATCCCACCACTGCAGGGACTTGGGTGGAGCTGGGGTGGCAGGCACCACAGTGGTGTTCTCTGGCACAGTTGTGGGTGTAGCTATCTGGGTGATGATGTTCAGCAAACTTGGGTTACAGCTTCGTTCTGAAAGGGATTGAGGCAGGTTAGAGGGGAAGCTTTGCCAGCACTTAGCTAGGAAAAGGTGACAGGGAAGCTTCCAGTTTTCCATTCCCTTGAAATGCTGATCTCTGATTGCTCAGAGGCAGCAATGGCATGGAATATTTTTCCCTCCTGTGAGCTGTGCAAGGATAGGATAAATACAAACAAAAATCAGAACACCCTGGCACTGGGTTTCTTCCCCTCCCCAATACCCCAGTTTAGGTCTGAAAAGAGGCAATTTGATAGTTTCAGTGAAGTCAGCTTTACTGCTCAGTGGATTTGATCTGACAGATCAGCAGTGCCCAGAGCTCTGTGACAGCTCCAGGCCCCACTGCTCTCACAGCAAAGGATGTTGCCCAGGACTGGCTGCTGCTTACCGGGCTCGTTGGACATGGCTGCCCAGGTGAGGTACATGGTGTAGAGGGTGATGACTGAGGACTGGAGGAGGCCAGAGCGGGGCTGATGCTCCTGTTCAAAGACACAGGAGCAAGGCAAGGTCAAAAGGGCAAGGGCCACCTCTCCTCTCCAGTTTTATGCTATTCAGCAATCAAAGTTTGCATTAGGCTTTATGCTTCAAAGACCAGAAGAAACCCCTTAAACAATCTCTTTCATGCAGTGAGCAGCTCAGACATGAAGGAACAAGCAGGCCAAGTTGGGTTCTTCTGTGCCCAGGACCTGGTTCTGGGTTCTGAGTTCATCCCAGCTTACGGTTTTGTAGGTCTGCATTTAGCATGAGGCTTACTGCAACACCACCAGTTCAGAATCAAGTGACATGGGAACTTCTCTCCTATTAAACATGCTTCCCCACCACTCCAAGCCACAGCACTAAGCTAACAAATTCCCAGCTTATTTTGTTTTCTCCTAATGGGTTTCTCTGTTCTGTCAGAGCCTTCATGAATCACTAAAACCACTCCAGCAATTCTCCACATGGAAAAAGTCCAAAATTACATTGGTGCAAAACAAAGCCTATCTCCAGGAAACAAGGCAGAATGCTTTTCAAAGATGTTCCCATCTTGCACAGCCCTAACAGTCTGAATGCTGAAGTTCTTATGTCTGAATCTGTGCTGCATCCTTCTTACTTCCCTGCTTTGTAATGTCAGAAGAGAACACCAGAGCAAAACAATACCTGAACTTTTGGAAGGACAGAAACGATGGAGACAGCAATGCAGAGGATCACATTAATGCTTATGAAGATCTTGTTCTCAGTGCAACCATCAGGCTTTGTGTAGAAGACACAGAAGAGCACGAGAAAAACTAGCGACAAGGCATAGAATAAGCCTGTGCAGGAGAGCAGAGCTGCAGGGAGAAGAATGGAGAGTTATAACTCACAGGCAGTGCAAGGCAAGTTACTGACAGTTCCCACTTCAATAAGACCCCTCCTCTTCCTGCCCTGGAAACCAGCCCAGCAGAGTGCACATTTTTTAGCTATGGCTGAACTCCTGCTCTGGCTCACTAAGCAGGGTAGCTCACAGCAGAGCCAGGCTGCCACCAGGGCAGTGAGACCTTTCAGCAGCACTGTAACTGCTTTCACTGCTGCCAGGCCACAGTGTCATACTCAAGAGTGCTCTCTGCACACTCATCACAGCTGTCTCTAAGCTCTGAATTCCCCCTTGGAAGCAGTGATTGGCCTCTAGCATGCATCTGCTCCCTTCTTTGTAAGAAGCCCCAGAATGCTGCTGCAGCAGCATTTGTAGCTATGAGCCAAGCAGCACAGCAATTAGCACTTTGTCACCCAGTGGTCAGCTCTGTGCCATCCTGCAGCCACTGTCACCCACACAACTGACTTCCTGAGGGCCTCAGTAGAGTGGGTGGCAAAGACAAGTTAGAGTTGAAGAGATCCAGACTACTACTGCTGCATTTGCACTGCAAACCAGTGAGGTGCTGTCTGCTGTGACTGTCAGACCTGCTCATCATGAGCCCAGAACATTCTGCATTTTATTTCACAGGAGAAAAGCAACACTGCAGATGCTAACTGCAGAGGTTTACAGCAGTGCCTCAAGAAGACTCGAGTGTAATTCCAGGTATGTTTGCAAACTAGTGAGTGATCTACAGAGTACTGCCAGCGGAAAAAAAATCTTTACAGGTGAAGGTTCCTACCTGCATACCAACATTTAGCATTTCCCTCCTCCATTCTCTCAACCCAGCTCTCATTCCATGAGTGAGCAAAGTCCACAAGCAGCACCAGCTGGATAAGAATGAAGAAGAAGGCTCCAAAAATACCAATAAAAAACCAAGCTAGAAAAGGGTGCAAGAAAATCAGGATTAGCTTTCATCATCTGCATGCTAGCCCATTTTAAAACAAAACACAAAGTTCCTAATTATACTGCAGCCAAGTAAGGAAAAAGTCTGAACCTGCTTTCTGAAAAGCAGCTGCTGTTCATCCCTCTGCCCTCCACTCTGCAGAAGCCTGTGGAGAGCCCCAGTCACTCTGGGGAGGAGCCTGTGCTGCTCCTTTAACCCAAGGTGTTTTCAGCATGAGTGCAAGAGCTGACAGGAGGCAGCTGTGGGATGGAAGTGCCATTGTGCCACACTGCTTTGAGGATCAACAGCCCCTTCAGGCTGCTGTGATGTGGCCAGACAGTAAAAGTTCCTTGCACACATTTGTCAGAGCCTTTAGGAAATTATTTAGCACGGGTCAGTGTTCTGAGCTGCCTCCATCTAAAGAGTGGCAGAAGGCTCAGCGCAGTAGCAATCGTGTGACAAGCACCAAATTAACACCCAGCACTTGAGAAGAGATTGCTCACTGCTGTACCCTCAGGTGCTCACCAAGACACTGGCTCAACCGAGACACTCTCAAGAAGCAGGGCAGAACCTGTGTCTCCTAGCACATAATTTTCACTAGCACAGCTCTAGGCTAGTAGGCAAATGAAGCGGCATTATTAAAGAGAACTCTATGATGATTTAACTGTACCTCGTGTGAAAGGCCCTTCAGGAATGTAAAATGCCCCAACCATGAGAGCCACAATGGCAGCAATTTTGAAGAACCAGAACCTGTAAAAGAGAGAAGCTGAAAGGCCTGAGCTGGCTCTGCACACAGCAGGCACACAGGCAGCTTGCTGGGCACCCATAACATAATGATTCCAAAGTGGTCTTTGGTGGACCACCAAGACGTTCACCAAGCCAGGGGGAGGGGCAGAACCTTCAAAGTTCAGCAAAGGCAAGAACAGAGCATTGCACCTGGGACAGGAAACCCCTGAGCTGCTGGGCAGACTGGGGCAGCCTGGCTGAAAGCTCTGCAGCAAAGGGAGCATGTGCCAGCAGCTCACCCATGGGAGGAAGGCTCTGCATTGCTCAGCCTGGGCAAGGGAGAAGGGAGGCCTGGTTGCTGTTTTCAGCTGCCTAAAAGAAAGGTGGAAAGACAACAAGCCCAGGTACACAGTGGAAGGATAACAGGCAGCACATGCAAGCACAAAGAGGAACAACTTGATGTGGCAGAATACTCACAGGTTGCCCAGAGAGGCCAAAGCATCCCCATCCTTTGAGATCTTCAAAAGTCAACTAACAAGACCCTGAGCATCCTGCTCCATGTTGGTCCTGCTCTAACCAGGTGGCTGGATTACATGACCCCAAAGGTGCCTTTCCAATTAAAGGACTCTATGATAACTTAGCCATCTAGCCTAGAACTAACCCAGTTGAATCACTGGATCAGAACCAGTTCCTGCTGGCTCACTGAGTCTGACAGACCTTGTGAGTGACCCAGTGAGCCAGAGAGTCAGCACCAGGCTACAACTAGCTACAAACTAGCTGCAATCCAGCCTCTTTGTGGGCACACTGCAGGTGCCCAGAGCACTGTCCTCTGGTTACCTGACCTGGAGGCATTACCAGGAATTGGAAGCTTTGTGGCCGACTGGAACATTACTCTGTGTTCAGTTCAAAATAAACTGCAGGCTGTCCCTGCATGCACAAACCATTTGCCACTGTGTTCAGCAGCAAAAGGAGAGAGGAATGAAGCTGGAAGCCCCAGGCTGGCTCACACGTACCCGTTGTGCACTGCAGCTCGCGGGTCGCTGCTTGTTTTCACTGCTATCATGAGCAGAGAGAAGAGGAAGAAGAAGACAGCCATGGCAAAGCTGATCCGATACACAGCCCTGTAGCCCACGAACACGTCGCAGCTGACGAAGCCATCCACATAGGGGATCCGAGCGTGAAGCCCCTCCTCACAAAATCCAGGTATCTGGGTAAAGACACACTGAGCTGTCAGCTGCCACCTGCACTTGCAATTACACTCTTTAAGCTGCAGCACCTAAAGCTGCCACTCTATGCTCCTCTAGCAGATCTGATAATAAAAGACCTTGTGCCCGGCCTTTCCCCATGCTACCAACAAAAGCAGCAGGGCTCTGGCAGCAACTGGCAGTCTGCAGGTCTGGCTGAGTTTTGGAAACAAGGAATTGTATGTAAAAATGCACATTCACTGAATTTTCTGTTTCAGCCAGAAGCCATTCAGCAGCCCCTTAACTCAGTGGATGAGGCACACCAGGGTGGCCATGTCTCTCATGTAATCCGTTCCAAGCAGACAATCAATATTCCCTGGCACAAGTAATGTTATGCAAACAGTTAGAAAGAGGTTTCCCCCCCTTCAAACCTTTTTCAGCTGCTCTTCCATCCCTGGTGCCAGCATAATGCAAGCAAGAGCAGTACTGAGGAGGAGGAGGAAGGCATAGATAAGACGAGTCACTGTGGAGTTCTTGCTGTTGGGACAACATCGGCACAGCAAACAGGAGGCACCGCTGCACAGACAGGGAATCTGAAGGGCACACAGACATAGTTAGGGCACGCTCCTGGCAGCTGACACTGGGTGTTCAACGACAAAGACAGAAAAACCCAAGCTCCATTTAGGGACGCGCCACTCCCTGCTGGACCACACCGATAAACCGTTTAATAGCCACTGCTGACTGACAGCGTGTGGGAAACCACCCACTGATAATCTGCCTTATCAGCCCGGGCTCTGTTCCCGGGGACTTGTGCCTGGCAGCCGCCAGGCCGCGGTCCCGCGGCCACCGACACCGCCTCGCAAGGGCAGGCCCCACCTGCAGGCCACACGCCTCGCGGTCATGCGAGCCCTGAGCCCCGGGAAGCAGCGGGACAACCAGAGCCCGGCTAATGCTCTGCCTCGAGGACCTGAAGCGGCGCCCGGGGGTGGCGACACCAGGGCAACGAGCCGCGGGCAGGGAGACAGCAGAGCACTATCTCCGGCGCCCCCGGCAGAAACACCCCACCTCGGGCAGGAAGCGGGAGTTTCGGGCTGGCTGGCTGGCTGCCACTCACCCAGCTGGCCAACGAACAGACCCCCAGAGCCGCTCCCATGGCGCCGCCACCGAAGCCCCTCCGGCCACTTCCTGCTTCCGCCCTCACCCCGCGGCGTCAGCAGGCTACCGTCTGGCGCATCCGTCGCTTATTGGCTCTTCCTGCTGTGCTGGCGTGCTCGAAGGCCAATGAGCGGGCAGGGTGGAGTCGCGATCTGGCAGGAGGGCGAGGGAGGGAGATCGTTGTTTGCGAACACTGCTTCCGCCTTCCCCCAGGCGAGGAGCAGGGGGGCGCTGATTGGTCGAGGGCGTGAACGAGTGGGCGGTTCTTCTGGCAGAACAGATGAGACTGATCCGCAGGTCCGGCAGCCATTCGACACCTCCCCGCTGCTCGGCGGTTGCCATGGCAGCAGCGCGGGCAGCATGGCTGCGGGCGGGTTTGCCGCCGGCACTGGGGCTGGCACCAGGCGTGGTGTGGGGCAGAGCGCCTCACTTCCCCTGCCCCTGAGCGCCAGCTGTATGAGTGACACACGCGTCACCGCTGAGGCACCGACCGCACCGCAGGGGCCGCGACAACACGGATGCCTGAGAAAGCAGGCGGGAGGCCTCCTTCCCCTTGACACAGCCCTGTGGATCACTGTGCTGCTCACGGGCTTGGGACACTGCTGTGACCTGCCCTGCCTCAGGCCTGGGGGCCTGTGTGGCCGCTTGGAGTTGTGGGCTGGCTGGAAATCTGCAACTCATCCCCACTCGTGTCCCACTCTGACCCGGGCACAGGAGCTCACTGACAGCACACCGAGCCCTGCCTGCGAGCTTTGGCCCCTGTGGCGCTGGGTGGAAGCAGCTCACTGACCTCTCAGGGATGAGTCTCGCAAGGGGATGCTTTTGCATCAGCCCACACTGAGCTCAGTTCACGTTTTGAAGGTGCCTGGCGATAAAAGGCAGAGCTGTGCTCCTTCCAAACGGCAGCGGGGCGAAAGGAGCCATGTGCACACAGACACCGTGCCGTTGCCGCTCCTGCCGCCGCTGCTGGGGCTAGGACCCCTCCGGGCCGGGGTTAAGCAGCAGACGGCACCGGGCGCAGCTTAGAGGAGCTAAGACAGCCAAGCGACTCCTCAGCAAAGTCTAGGAGCAAATGGGAGAGAGGTGGCTGCGAGGGTACCACAACAGCGAGAAGGTGACAAATGTTCACGCAGGGGTGTGGCAAAGAAGCTGGAGCTGTTTAATAGACATCTGCGCTGGGAAGCGTTAGCCGGCAGGGCCAGCACTGCCCGGGGCGAGCCAGAGGCTGCCTTCTGGCTTTAGCAGTTGTACCTCCGGCACATCACCTCCCACTGTCTCAGACCTTTCTTCCCTCCCACAGTACCTTCCCAAAAAAGCTGCTTCCATCACAGAGAGGGACAAATAACCACAGCACTAGCTTCATTGCCACCTGAAAGTGCCAAGAACTGACAAAAAGCATCCAGCGAAGCAGCTGCTCATTTCCCACCGCAGCTTTGAGACTCGGAACACACGAACACAATGGTTGCAGCATTAGCTCCCTGTCCCCAGCCTCGTTCCTGAGGACACACAGGCTGTTCTCAGAAAAGATTACTGCAGCTGTGCTTCCTTCAGCTGATGTGCCAGCCTTTAGCTCTGACTTGCTGCTATTGTCCTTCTGGGTGCACCAGCTGGGTCTCTAAGACTTTTGGCACATCTCTGCCACTTCACTGTTTCTTTACACAAATTTATGCAGAAAAAAGGCAGAACCCAAAATTCTGTGCTCCCTTGTCAGTAATCCTGGACCAGTAACTTAATAGGTGTGTTACTAATAATCTCATGGGTGCATTACTAATACGGTGATGAAACTCAGCTAAAGCCTGAGTCTGAGACTGTTTTCCTCACAGGAAGTTTCTGAGGTGAGTAGTTTTGTGAAGCACTGTGGGATGCTGCTCTGGATCCTGCCAGGGGAAGACAAAGGACACCGATAAAAAGCTTTTTCCTTCCACCATCCATGTAACAGAGATTTCCAAGCCCTTGTTTTACTTCCCGACACAACCCCCTCTGATTCTGCATAACATCACCTCAAACCACACTTAACAGGAGATAAGGATGAAGCCAGCCTAGAGGCTGTGAGCCTTGGGAAGGAGCCAGGCCATGGCAGGAGGTTATCCTGGCCTGTACAAAAAATAGCCTGTCCTGAAGCATGCATCAGCTGTGAGCACCCCTGGGTACCTGCCTGCTACATCTCATAAATATCCCTCTGTTAGCTGAGGTGTCAAGATCAAAACCCTGGAAACTAGGTAACATCCAAAGAAAATGTGTCAGATGCAAGCATTTGAAAGCAGCTCTCTGCAGTCCTCTGTGTCCCTGAGCTGATGGAGGTTGTCACTCAGGCTTGCTATTGGAGCTCTTCTGGCTACTTTCCAGGGTCTTCTTTTTGTGGTAACAGAAACACAGAGGTTGTGCTGATGTTCCCCAGAGTACCTGGGGTCCCTGCCCTGCAGGGGCTGTACAGATCCCCTGGACAGGTTATAATCAAATAATTCTTTGACCATCCAGAGCTTTTCAGGCAGCTGAAGGGAACTGCAGATTGGAGTGGCTGGGTAAAACCAACCATCACATGAGCCCATGGCCCAGCTGGCATTTCTGGAGTGGTGCTGCCTGGGCCCATACACAAATCCATCACCTCACTGTACCCTGGCTTTGAGGTGTCTGCACAGCTGGCCAGTGCCGTCCTGACTGCTGGGCACCTGGGAGGTATTTGGTGTTGAGCAGTGTCTATAAGCCTGTGCTGGCTGGATCCAGAGCACAAAGAGCTGCAGGTTCCCTTAGGGACAGCTGCCTTGCAGCTGCTTGCTTCCAGCTCTGCGCTGAGTTCTGTTCCACCACCCAACTTTTCAGCCATGCTTTGAGAAGAGCCAGCGAAGCCCTCCACGAGGATGCTGGTGGTCAGAGAAAGGGTGGAACACTGCTACGGCTGAGCCCCTGCTGGGTCCAAGCAGTCTCTGCATGCTCAAAGTGAAGAGCTTCTACAAAATCCTGGCATCCCAGCAGGGCACAAAGGCCTCCCAGGTAGAAATGTTCAGTTTGTGGAGCTCCCAGGTGAGTCCCTGGGGTCCGAGTGTGTCCTGTGGGCAGAGGGGCTCGCTCGCTGCTGGCTCGTGCTGTGTCTCCCCAGAGCAGCACAGGTGCCCAGTGCCAGCAGCATAGTGCTGCCGGGTGCCAGCCTGGCCCCTGCGGTTTGAGACCAAGAAAAATGAACCTCGTCCACTCTCAAATCTTCAGGCATGATTCTGCTTTTCTCTGCAGTGCTTTGCTCATGGGTTTGCAGCTCTCGTCTTCCCTTGGCTGTGCCAGGTGACTGCACTGACACCTGCCTCTGCACTTCTGAGACTCCCTGTTTTGCTGTCATGTCATGGTACGTGAGTCACCCTGTTTGTTATCTGCTGAGCTGGGTGAGAGTCATGGCAGAGCTGTGTGCTGCAAGGCCATTAGTAAAGCAGCTAACCCTTGCATAAGAGATTCCTCAGGGTCTGAATCCCCGAGAGATTGAGTAACTGTTTTCTTCTGTACCCCAAGCGACTGCAATTGGATGAGTCACTGCTGTGATGACAGAGGAATTGCAATCGTTGTGCCTTTCCAGTCTGGTTTGGCCAGAAATTTATTCTATAGGACACCTTTGTTCAATCTGTTCTAAGTTCTCATATGTCACCAAAGATCTTCTCACTGCCTCCAGCTCACTTCAGACCTCGTGCTCTGCTCTGCAGACAGCGCTGGTTTGGGTTATTTGTAAAGCAGATGGTGAGAATTCTTTGCTTTTATCCCATCTCCTGGGAGGACAGCACTGAGCTGGTTCAGCTCATTATCTATGGAGGCAGGAGAGAAACAGAAATCTATTGAAAAGTATCAAAATAACATTAAATAAAAGCTTGGTTTTTTTCAAAACAAATAACGAAACCCAGAGAGCTACTGAGTGGATATTTTGTACAGATCTGCAGTGACATCTGTGGATGAACCATGGCAGGGACTAGCAGCAGATGGCTGGCAAAAAGAGGGGAAAAGGTGGCCTTTGGTGAACGTGCTGTCTGCACACAGCATGGGGTGCTCAGACAGTGCCCTCTGGGCAGAGGATCTGCCCCAGCCGGGGCTGCTGCTGCTGGAGCAGCCATAGCCTACACTGCCAAGAGCTGCTGGTGACTGTCCCAGGAGAAGCCTTGCAGCCAGAGGCACTGCTGGAGCTTGGCACCTTTCCCACCCCCTTGGGCAAGGGTTATTGCAAAGCCAGGCTTTAACCCCTGTCCTGCCTGGCACTGCTGATGCAGGCTTGGCTGCACAGGGCAGCAAGGGTTCTGTGATTAAGGCCTGCCGGGGGAGTGGGGCTCAGTGAGCTGAGCTCCTCCAGCGCTGCCCACTCGTGCGGGGGCTGCTGCTTTACTGCTTCAGCCTTCTCATGGTTCTTCCTTGCCACATAGATTTTTTTTTTATTAAGCCAGGATTTATTTCCCCTGTCTCTGTGACCCCATCTGTCCCATGAGAGCCTGCACTGAAGTCCAGCTGGACAGCTTCTAGTGGAACAACAGTGGGAGTGAAAGTAAGGAATTTCTGGATCTAATCCTGCTGGAGCAGTGAGAAGCTGTGTGGCTGTAGGTGAGCCACAGGACTCAGTCAAAATGCAGTGTGAGCAAATGAGCACCCGGGGCCACGGCAGGCTCCTGCTGCTCATCTCTCCACGGTTTGGGGTGGGGTGAGTGCCTGGCCCCACTTCTCTGTCACAGTAATGAGACAGGGCTTTCTGGCCATGGGCACTTTTAGCTAGCTGGAGATTTGTTTCCCCTCCTTTTGCATTGTTCCCCTCATTGCTGCTGCTGCTCCTCAGAAGCCAGTGAGAATTTTTGTTCTTGTAAATCATGCAAACCGATGATTTACAGCCCCTGAAGTAGTCATCTTGTTCTCAGAGGCTGCATTCCTGCACTTATGCCAGGGAGCATGTGGCATGGCGCAGTTGCTTATGTTGTATTTTGTTCAAGAAGGGCAAGCAGCTCCTTGCTCCGTGTCTCCAGCGGAGGCTGCTGCTCCTTGAGGAAGGAGCCCACATGATCCAGGGATGCGTCAGATCAATCTCTTCCCACGTCTGCTGCTTGTTGCACTGCAGGATTGTTATTCCAGAGCGCTGGCTGGGTGGTTGTGTGTGATTTAACATCTCACAGCAATTTTTTTCTCCCATTCACAGGCTCTGAAAAAATGAAGTCTAAAAATGAAACTGCAGCTTAGGAAGCTCGGGAACCAAACCCTCTCCACTGCGTTAATCTTCACAAATATTTCTCCCCCTTTGTTTAAAGCTGGCCAAGAATTCCAGAAATACTTCTGAGATAACAGAAATGGGCACCCAGCTCTGAGAGGAGCTCTGTGCAGAGAGGCCCCGAGCCACTCCTGGGGGCAGCTGTGCCATTCACACTGCTCGCTCCAGGCTGCCGTGGCGTTGGGTGACTCACAGCACTCTTCTCTAGGGAAATGTTTTTCCCATCTTACATCAGTTAGAGAAAAAAGGACCCTGGGGGAGTCTAATAACACAACAGCACCTACAGCCCCATGGCTGAGCCCAGCCTGGCTCCTGCTCGAGATCAGTTTGTCGAAGGCAGTGTGGAGCTGGTGAGGCTCAGAACTCACCACAGCCATACACCGGGGCAGAGCCAGCCACAGGCCTAGCTGGGGAAGGAAAGGAAGGGGCAGAGCTGAGGCCTGAGTGCTGGGTTGTCAGGGCAGCTCTCAAAGCAGCTTCCTGCTGCAGAACACCTTGAGAGCACTGAGCCTCTAGTACCAACGCTGCACACTGAGGCTGTCACCACAGACTTGAGTTTCCATAGGAAACAGAAGCAGGGCACCGTGCCAGGGCTGCCCTCCACAGGCATTGCGGTGGCAGAAGCAAAGTGGTTCCCCCTGACATAAGGAACAGTTCAGTTCTGAGTTTGCTCTCTGTGGGAGATCAGACTCAAAAGATATCTTCTAATTTGTAGTTAAAATCATCATACAATGCATGGGGTCAGAAGGGACCTTTGAAGGTCATCTTGTTCAACCCCTCTGCAGTCAGCAGGGACACCTCCAACTACAGCAGGTTGCTCAGGACCCCATCAAGTTTGGTCTTAAATGTGCCCAGGAGTGGAGCCTCCACAAACTCTCTGGACATCTTGTTCCAGTATTTCACCACCCTCCCTGTACAGAGCTCCCTCCTGATGTCCAGCATCTCACTGCCCTGCTGCAGCCACTGCCCGTCACGGCACTGCCACATGCCCACAGAACAGCAGAGCTGTGTTTGCCATCCTCTGCTCGGGGCTCCTGCAGCACTAGCTGCAGTGCAGCTCTGCTGGATGTTCTCTTTTCGGAGCTGTTTTTTCACAGCCATGCACTTGGTGTCCTTACAGCCCTCAGACAGTTTCATGCAAGACCCAGCAAAGCAGAGCAGAAATGGACACGCTGCTGTCTAAGGTGCAGGGCAGAACACTTTACACATAGCAGAGGCCTCTGGGCTGGGAAGAGTCCCTGCAAGTGCAGAGCTTTTGGTGTACAGTAGTAGAAGTGAGGTCTCTGTTCCTTTCCTGCTCAGATGGGTTCCATCTCACTACCCTGAGGCTGACTACAAGGTCAGAATCTAGTCCATGGTAGTTACTGAGCTGCCGCTCCAACCAGTGAAGATGGACAGATAGGACAAATTGCTCCCTGCCATCTGATCTGCCAGCTCTCCCTGAGGCCTGGGATCTACATGCTGTCACAGGAACTTTGATGTCTTATTTTTAGAAGAGTTTTTGAGGGTTCAGAAGGGAAGTCTGATTGTAGCCAGACAACAATTACAGTGAAAAGATAACTTGCAAAACCTGATGTGTGCTGGTCAGTGAGGAATGTGCTGGGCAGTGGTAATCTCAACTCAATTCTCTGACTGCAGGGGCTGGAATTTAGTGCTTTATAGTCAGGCAGCAGCTGGTGTGAAGCTGTTGCTGAACTGAAGGGACATTATTTACCACCAGTGAAGCTGACACCATGACACATTCCGTGTGGCATGGCCGTGCTGTCATAGCTTGGCAACAGGAGCAGGGGGAATTAGCCTGCCTGGCTTGCAGTCTTGTCTTCATTGTAGAAGGGAGAATAATGAGGCTGTAATTACCTAGCCTGGAACTAAATGAACCCAACTGAAAATGCTGAATGGTGAAAGGTGACTCCTAACAGCTTCCCAAACTCAACTTTTTTGGGTACCATCACTGGTGGCCACTGTCAGCTCCTGGCTCTTGCTGGGCTGGATCCGTAGCCAGGAGGCACAGCTCTGCTGTGCAGACCACGGGGGTGTCCCTTCCAAAGTACTGCAGAGCAAATGGTGCCAAACACACCACAGGCCTTGCCAAGTGTCCTCTTCACACAAGGAGGTCAGCACGTGGCAAATTGGGCTGAAATTTGTGGCCCACAAGCCCCCAAGTGTTAACTCGTGGGGCAAACCCCTGTCAGGCAGTGGTTTACTCCCAGTCAGCCATTACTTTGCAGGAAGGGCACACACTCCTCCCTCCACACCAACATTTCACTGTCAAATTGATGAGGTTTCTCTTGTTTTTATGTCTCAAGGCTGCACCTCCCCAGGCTTATCTGTGCACCATGGGATGGCACAGGGCCAGTTGCTCCATGAGGGGGCCTCTGGTTACACACAGCCCTTAAGGAACCAACATGGGGAGCAGGGAGTCATGCCAGGGTGGGCCTTAAGCAGAGAGTGAGTGTTTATGGTGGAACCTGAGGACTGCAGCCCTTTGGCTCACAACAGAACTGATGACTTGAGGCTGATCTCTCACCACTGCAAAGCAAGACTGCTCTGTTCAGAGCCGTTGAGCTGGGAGCTCAGGTCTGGGTGGGAGTGTGTACATGGCTCCTGCTCATTGGCAGCACAGAGCCTCTGGCTGCCAAAAGCCAGGGCAGGACCATCCCTACAGGCTGGGTGGCTCTGGCATGTGTTACAGGGCTGGCAGGAGTGACTTCTCATTTATTGGTGTACCCCTGTGCTCTCCAAAGAGGGAGAAGCAGCACAACCACCAGCCCAGCCTGCCACTTGTGTTCCTCCAGCCCGCTCTCTGTCAGAAGCAGAGGGACAAAGGGAAGGAGGACCCCGAGACCTCCTGCTGCCCTGCCAGCGAGACTTGAGCAGTCATGATCAACTTCAGCAATACGTCTCCTGCTGAACCTTCTCATCCTGACAACTGCTTTTAGCTGTTTCTGTGCTCCCGACCCTTCTTAACGAGCAGCATTAGCCTCTTTAATTAGTACTTGCATATTCCCCCCAACGGCTGAGTAGGTCCCTGAGCAGACAGAGATGCTGCTCTCTGTCCCAAACAAGAAAGCTTTCACGAGTGGGCTGGTTCCTGGTGAAACATGTGCTGATCCTGTGGTGCATGACCCCTGTGGCTTACACTGAGGAAGCTTCTGGATGCCCTCGGACAAACAAAGCCCTCAGCAGGCAGGGCTCAGCTCCGCTTGTGGCCTTTGTGCCGCCATCAGCTGCCGCGCTTCTCCTGTCAGCAGCAGGTAAAGTCCTTCTGGTACAGGGTGTGGAAGGGAGCTTGCAGGGGGGCTTTGGGACCCTTTGGGTAGAATGTAGCACAGGTCTTGTGCTGTCACTGACTGCCACTCTGGCTTGCCACGAGAGCTGAGTCTTGCTTGTGTTTGTGACAGCTGCAAAGAGGCAACAGCTGAGTGAATTCTTTGGACTGCAGGACTTGTGCACAAATGAGTTTGGAGGATGCATGTCCCTGATGTGCTTTCAGCAAGGGCTTTGAGCCAGGCTTTGGAGACTATTTAAAAAAAAACCAAACCAACCACTTCGTTTCTTTTCCAAGCTGAAAACTTTCCCTAGGGGGGGAAAAAAAAAAAAAATTATGCTGGGACTCCAAATTATCTTGCTAGGGCAAACCTTCTGGAGGTGTTTGGCTCCAGGAAGAAGATAAGGTCCCTGCGGAGCCGTGGCTGGGGAGGGGAAGGGATGAGCTTGTGGAGTGAAATTGCCCAGAAGGGAAGCACAGGCACTCACTTTGCAGGGAAGAGCTTTATCATCGCTGCCCAGATTACTGCAGCTAAAAATAGCCACAGCTCAAAGTAAACAGCTGAGCTGTCCCTGTGCCCAGGGTCTCCCCACCATAGGCTCCACTCACCGACCCTGCCCACTGCTAGGGGTGACCCCAGAGGGGTTCGCTAGTGAGTTCAGCCTCATTAAAGCTTCCTCTCATGTTTCACTTGTTGCTGAACCCTTCTGGATGAGCAACTTCTATAAACTGATGTGGGTCTAAGCACAAGTGATGCAGACATCCCAACACCCACTCTGTTCCCTAACCCACAGCAACCCCTGCCCTTTGGCAGCAAAAAGTGGCTGCTCACTGAAGCTGCTTTTACCTGCCGCTTTCACCTCTTCTCATGGATCTCCAAAGTGCAGGCTGCTGTGCAATGGCCGCAGACATCTACACTTTCCTTAGGGAGCTAAGCAGGCTGCTGAAGTATGTTCTCTGGGGGTTTGATCCAAGTTTATTTCAAGCGTTTACTTTGAGGGAGGAAGTCTGGAAAAAAAAAGTCAGGTTTCCTTGCATATCTTATTCCACATTTCCTTGCAGCCTTGATGACATCAAGCAGCAGGGATTGCTCAATGCCTGGGAAATGCAATGAGAAGCTGCTCCTACTCGAGGAGCCTCTGCACTTTATCAGGGGCTATGGATGGCAGCACTGCTTCAACCCCGGCAGCAGCTCCTGAGGAGCGAGGCTTGGGCAATGAAAACATTCAGGTCAGAGGCAGGTCAGGTCCTTCTGAAGTGACAGCTTTTCTCCTTGGGCTTCAGAGATTCCTGGAGGGCCCTTTGTGCTGGTGGCTTTCCTTGCTGGAGCAAGCAGTGTAAGCCAGCATCGCAGCACAGCTCTGCGGGTGGGTTTCTTTAGGGTGTACCCTTGGGGATGCTCTCATCTCCTTTTGACACCTGCCCTACAAGTTTGCTCTGCCTTTGTGCTTCCTCCAGCTACAGGCTGACAGTCAACTCATGGGACAGCTTCTTGCTCTTCCCTGGCCATATTGTTTCATCCTGTGCTGCACTGGAGCAGGAAGGCTGCAGGGCATTGTAGGTCTGTCTTTGCCCAGGCTGTTGCTCTTTCCACCCTGCTCTGCGATGTAGAGCTGAAAAAGCAATCACTACAACTCTCTGCAGACCCAACTGCACAGCCAACAGCAGCAGCCAAGAGAGCAGAGCCAAGCCTTCTGGTGTCCTGAGCAGCAATGGTACCAGCACCAATCTGAGAGCAGGCAGGAGAGCGCAGCACAAAGCAAAGGGCTGCAACAGGCAGGAACCCACAGCACAGACCAGGCAGGCGTGAAGCAGAAGCCGTTGGAGCTGATGGTGGCTGGGGCAGGCAGCTCAAGGCTGCAGGACTCTCCATCCCGGGCAGCAGCTGGAATGCTTCTTGGCACAGCCCGCACCTCTGGGCCAGCTGTGTACGAAGCAACAGGACAGGAGCTGGTGAACCTGAGAATTAGCTACAAGTTTGTGTGGATTTCCAGAGAAAAATGACAGCTTTCAGTTCAGAACAGGAAGGCTGAGCACACAAAAGCCCTGCCATGCTGTCCTGACGGGCTCTGAGCTCAAGGACACTTTTTGGCATCTCAAGATTTTTTTTTTCCCGCTCAAATTGCATGTTTCTACTTAAAAAGAGTTTTGATGGAAAATGTTTGACCACTCCTTGTAGGGGCCAGTAGTGGGAGAGGAGGTCATTGTAAGGACGCTGCAGTGAAGTGCAGGAAGGGACAGACTCCTCCAGGGGTGTTTTGAGGCACTCATTCCCAGGCCCAGCCAGACAGGGCTGGGAGGTTTGAGTAGGACAAGGCACATCTCAGGCTCGCAGTGCACTTGCTGTGCTTCTGGCTTCTACAAGTGCTTTCTTACTGCTTTGCTGCATGTTACCTGCATGGCACTGGTGCTGGCCACAGGCTGCCAAGGAAACTTTGCCTGGCTTGCTGCTCTTGGCACTTGCATCCTTAGATTTGGCCTTCAAACCCTGCAGCTCCAGCGTTAGTGTAAAGCTGTAGCTTCTGGATCACTTTCAGAGAGGGCCTGGAGTAAAGAGAGAACTGCAGCCTTGGTCAGGCTAGCACAGCAGTGTCCCTTGGCACAGCCTGGCAGAGCACTCCTCCCTCTGCTGCACCTTGTGAGGACAGGCAGAGCTCTCTGGTCATTCCCTCACTGCTACTTCTGGGTGAGTGGCAAGGCGTGACCCAGAAGGACTGGGGAGAGAGGGATTTCAGCCCAGGGATACAGCTCAGGAAAGCAAATCAGCTCCCTGAGGCTGGTTTTGAAATAAACCTGAACTGAATCCAGAGGCAGAGCTCCACAAGGCCAGTCTGAGGATGCACTGAGCATGGGGATTTCTGCTCTGCTGAGGTTCATTCCCCTTGCTCCGTGCCTCAATATTGTCATCAGGGTGTTTCCTGCAGTGCCTGCTGCTTTTGTTGGTGTTTTTATCTCTTCCTGCAAGCAGTGGCAGGGGTGTGGGCATCTGTCACAGCAAACAGCATGTTTTCAGGCAGGCACAAACAGATTCTGGCTGGAGGTGGTGAAACCAGCAGAGGTAGAGGAGGTTTGGCTGGATAGCTCATGCCAGGGCTAGAGGAGAGGCTGGTGAACCCCACTGGCACCAAGCTGCTCTGGCCCCCCATCTGTCATGGAAGAACTGCAGGATGGCAGAGATGCTGTTTGTGTGGCTGCCTGTGAGATGGCATCTTGGGAGAGCCAAGTCCTCCCAGTTCACCCTGCTCACAACCTGAAATAAAAACTCATCTGGCTCGAGTGGGGCCTGGATCTGGTCCTTGGCAAACACCCTTTGTGCTCTTCAGTCAAGTTGTGTCACTTCCCCTGCTTGACAGGCTGAGGGCCTGACTGTCCTTTCAGCAGGGATGGAGAGAGTCTTTCACTCTCTTAGCAAAGCAACCAGCTCTGAGGAACTCTGTTCCAGCCTGGGTGCTCAGGCAGGAGCAGGCAGCAGTACCAATGGCCCTGTGTGCTCACACACCTTCCCACCATGCTGGCAGAGCTGGGCAGGAGCATGGGCCAGGAGGACAACTGGAGAGCTGGCACTACAACCACCTTGTTCATTTGGCTTCAGCCACCCAGTGCTGTCTGCAGTGCTGATGTGACAGCCTCCAGGGACATGCTTCTGGGCCCAAGAGTAGCCAGAGCTTCCTCTTCTGCTGGAGCAGCCTTGAGTTTGCTGAGAGCTCCCAGGCTGTGCTTCACATCAGGATGGGTACCAAGGCATGGACTTGCTGTTAGGGCTTGCTTTGCCTTAAGCATCTGCTCCCCTTAAAATCTGGGTGCTGTCATCAGCTCTGCATTTCACCCCCAAATAAAGCTGGCAGCCAGGGACAGATGAGCAGAGAGACACTTGGATTTCACTCCACGGGAGTCAGTAGATCAACAGGTGCTCTAAACCGACACAGAACTATTTTTCCTCTTGGGAGGCACTTCCGCAGGAGTACGTCTGGTAAAACAGCTCAGGCTGCATGGGGTGTGACGGTGCCTTTGGGCAGGCATGCGGACAAGGACGGACGGTGGGATGCAGCTGGGACGTGCACGCCAGAGAAACCTGGGGGAGCGATGGGCAGCAGGAAGCATCCTGCAGTGAAACCGCAGCACTCACCATCGCAGGGGAGATGTTCGGATACATGCAGCTGCTGGCAGATGGGGTTACACGGCGAAGCTAAACAAAGATCGCTGCGAGAAGGACACGGATCCCTCCTGCCAACGGCAAGGCAGGAGCCGAGCAGTAGCTGCTTGACATCATCGGGATGAGCATTAGATTACAGCAGGCAGGGACTGACTCGGGAGGGAGGAGAACACGCCCCTCGGCCCCAGAAGTGCAACTTCATTTAGCGGCTTCCAGCGCAAGGAAACTACAAGTCTGAACCTGGCAGCGGCTTGGCTGCCCGCCACACGGGGCAGAGGCGCCGGGAGCGCAGCGGCGGCCGCGGGCGGCTGGCGACTCGCGGAGCAGCGGGAGCTGTAAGTGCTGCTCTAAGTGCTGCGCGGCGTGGGCGGGCGGTGGGCTCACAGGGGTGGCGGGCGGGAGACCTGCTGGGGCTGCGCTCCTACTGCCCGCAGCGCGGGAGCCAGAGCCGAGCTGCGAAGGGCCGACCTGGTTAGACACAACTAACTTCAGCTATCCGCCTGAGCAGCCTCATCTCTGCTGCCCGTAAGCCGTGGCTGAACGGTGAGCTGCGTCCCGGGTCTCTGCTGTTGGGAGCTGTTCGCAGGCTGATGGCAGGGAGGTGGCTGCCGTTTCCCTTGCAAAATGATGTACCCGCCGTGCAGGGGTGGCAGGGAGAGCAGCCTTGGCTGTCAGAAATCACAAAGGACCGTAGAGCGGTGACCCCCGGGGGGATTTCTGGCCTCGTTTCTGACATGCATCCATTTATTTTGAGCGACTCGCCGGAGGGAATCCCGTGCAGCACCAGGATGGCTCTGTGCTGGCGTGGGAACAGATGCCAGCCTGTGGGACAGGCACCCTGCATGCCATCTGTGCAGGGCTGTGGCATGAATCCATCCATAGCACTTTTGTGAGCTGCAGGACTGCCCGAGGCTCCCCTTTGAACCAAGGGCTTTGGAGAGCATGGTGGCAGAAGCGGGCTCAGAGGCTCACTGGCATCCAGCTATCCAAGCAAATGTTCTGAAAAGCAGGGGCTTGGGATGAAAAAGAGCTGCTGTGTGGTGGTGGTGTCAGGAGGCTCTGCAATCCCTGCACCTCGGAGCTGTGCCTTCCTCCTCTCCTTGGACTCCCCTAAGCAGCTGGCAGTGAGCCGTGGTGTGAGCTGTCACATGCATGCACTGCCTTGGCCCCAGAGGGGAGTTTGGGAAACATTTCCCTTTGCTTGGAAGGGGTGGATGGTTCTGCAGAACAGCCAAGTGCAGCTGTGACCCCAGAGGCAATGCCCTGAGTGGCTGGGCTGGTGACTTGAACCAGGAGGAAGACGTGCCAGGGTCAAATGAGAAAGAGGCAGCTGCAGTGGGGGTGTCGTGGCAGTGCCAGGGCGAGAGGAGGTTTGGCTGGGTGGCAGAGACCATCAGATGCTTGCAGCCCCTGAGACTGGGCTGTTTGCTCACAGTGAGGTTGGCACAGCTGGTGTGGGTAGCTGCGGGGTACACCTTGGCTTCTGAGGCTCTTGGGTAGAAAAGGTCACCATGCTAGTGTGGTTGTCACATTTCTACCCTTGTGAGGGATGGTGTCTGGCAAAGAAGGATGCACAAAGAGCTCAGTTCAGTGGCCATTTACAGACACAGATGCACCAGCAGTGCTCCATACACCTCCAACAGAACAGAGCATTGAGTCCTTCAAACAGAGCTGCACAGCAGCACAGAGGTCTCCTAGGCCATTGTTTTCGGGGATGCCTCCTAAAAGTGTAGACTCAGATGCCTCAGAGAGCTGGGAGCCATTGGATACGGCACACAGGCCCCCGAGTGCAGGTGGCTGGTTCTGAGGAGGTGGCACAGGCACACGGGGAGCCAGGATGCAGTTTTGCCTTTGCCTTTGCCTTTTTCCTTTATCCTCTTCCTCCAGTGAAAAGTAAATCTACTGCTGATCCCACTCAGGAATACCCACAGGCAAAACCCTGCCCCCAGTACAACTATGAAAGATGTTTTCCAAGTTGCTAACATTTCCTGAGCTCCCACATTTCAGAGCCAGTTCCCACAGCACACCGTTCTGCACTAAAGCCCTCCAGCCTGCCTGCAGACAAACACCAGCATTATCTCTGGGCTACGTGGGCTGCACAAAGCAGGTGACTTTGCTGGGCACAGAGAGGTTTGTGACACACTCAGGGATGAATCTACAAGTCCATAAGGAACAAGAGAAGCTTCAGTTCAGCTTTTTGTTTGTCTTTCTATGCCACCCTGTCCTGGTCTCTCCTATTTTCACATTCAAAGCCTGGTTCAACTGTTTCACTGCTCTCCTAAGGCTTTCCTTAGCATCACCCAAGCTGTATGTATGGACTGATCCAGAAACATTTCCCAGCACAGTATCCAGGATGCTTCTGGTTGTCTCTAGCCCATGACTAGAAAAAGCCAAGTCATAAGGGGAGCTGCTCCCAAGGCTTGCCAGCACCAGGCAGTGAGAAGGGGAGGTTGAGCTGTTGCGTAGACTTTGTCCCCAGCTCCTCACAATGGCAGTTAGGCTGAGACACTACTCCAGGTCCCAGCTGGCACCTGTAGCAGAAGCAGGAAAAGCAGCTGGACTATGAACCCCCGTTTTCAGGCCTGGCTCCCTTGGTGCCTGCAGGGATGTGTGTTTTGCACCACCCACTTCTGGTTTGCATGGCAGGTTCCTCAAGGCTCCTGTCCCAGCTGGGCCCTTGGCACTCTTGGCACGGCTGGGTGCTGGGCACCAGCCGCTGCCGCGGTAGCTGCCTGGCAAGGACTGAAATGCCAGCTTTTGTTGATTCTTGCCATGAGGTAATAAGCCAAACATATCCCCACCAGAGCAGCAGCAGCTTGACTGGAAATACTGTTTCCACAAGGTGTAATTAATCTGTGGTGCTGCCTGCCACGGGGCACCACTTGCCGGGCACTGGGGTGGGTATTGGGTCCTTATCTCTGTGACAAAACAATCCTGGCCATAATTAAGAGGATATTGCATTTTAAGGGTTATAAACTCTCCTGGTTCAGGGTAATTAGGAGCTGATGGAAACATTCCACTACAATGACAAGTTTTCTTGCACCTCAGAGGCTGAGGATGCCAGCTGCTGCTGGGGCCAGGCCTCTGAAAGAGTCACTGGGTCTGCCCAGGGAGCAGCAGGCTCCTGCTGCTGCTGGGGATGCCTCCAGCTTGTTGTTTACCTAGGAGTCAAGAGACACCAGAACAAACTTCTCTCTGCTGCCACCACCTTGCCTGAAACCAGAAAGGATTTCCTCTCTGGATCAGGAGCAGCACTGTGACAGCTGTTGTGTAGAGCAATGCTGGGTTCTGCCAGAGCCCATTCTGGGTTTGCTTGGCATCATCTCTTCCTCTGGAAGCAGTGCTGAGAGCAGAGACTTAGTTTTGTGTCTTCATTCCTTCAGGTCGCAGCTAATAAACACGGAGGGAATCTGCACCTCAAACACGCATCACACTGATGCCTTTGCAACCCATTCCTTGTGGGCTGTGAATGGGCAACATCTCCACGGGGTCCCAAAGTCATCTGTGGCACCTTGGTGGCTTACAGGACTAGGTTAGGAAATACAAAGTGTTCTTTAACAAGCCCACCCTTAGTCACAGTGCATGGACTGCACCTCACCTCAGTTCCCACGCTGCTCAGGTGGGATCTTGCCTTGCCTCTGTACACAGGAACCTTCAGGGCTCTGCTCATTGCCCTGACAGTGGCAGCATTGGATGAGCCAGAAGAGGATGAGCCTTTGGGGATGAAGTGCAGGGCTCAGCTTCAGACTCCAGATCCTCAGGCAAGGGCAGAAACATCGAGGCAGAGCCAGGGCTGTGGGCTTGGAAAGCCAGTACCAGTTACTAAAGAGTTTGTCTCCAGTGTTGGCTTTTTCAAGAGAGAGAAAATGGACTTTTCCCCCCACACCCCATCAGGAACAGGGCTGCTGAGTGATAGCTTCTGCTTTGGAGATCATTGCTCCAATTTGCTTTAAGCTGCTCTTGGCAGAGGGCCATGGATTTTGAGATATTTTGCAGCACATGTGAAGTGCTGGAGGTTTAACCATTGGTGCTGCAGAGCACCCGAGCTGCAGAGATGCAGGAAGGCAAAGGAGCAAAATAAAGACTGGTGGATTTCCAAAACTGGCTTTCTTCCTTCCTGCTTTTGTTTGCCTCCTTGGTGCCCCCGCAGGGTGATGCATGTTCCCAGGGCTGTGAGAATGCTGCTTCTTTTCCGGTCCAGCGCTTCCAGTAAGCACTCCACTGTCAATGGGGTAAACACCAGCAACAGAATGTTGTTAAACCCCCCTATCTTTGTGTGGCTTCTCCTACGATCAGAGTCAGTATTTGCCACTTCTGCAAGCCTGTCACCTGCAGGTCTGGAAGCGCATCCAGTGAGGGCTGCTTTTATTAACAGCTCCACTTAACAGATGGGGAACTGCCACAGGAGCAGCAAGTGCCCTCTCCTTGAAGCCCAGCCAGAGCTCCAACAACTTGGGAGCATTAAAAGTGGGTCAAAAAACAAAGAGAAAGGCTGTGGGTCTGGGCCAGTGTGGACAATGATGTGGAGTAGCTGCTCAGCCCAGATGGGCCGGAGCGGAGCCGCTGCTGACAGAGTTAACTGGGTCATGCTTTGCTTTCTGTCCTTCTAATGTTTGTGCCTGGGACAAAGTGAAAAAACAGTCCACGATGTTCCAAAAAGCCTGAAAGCTGAAACAGTTGCTAAAATAAGCAAGTGTCTTGTTGGCTGGGCTCTGCAGGTCAGAAGATTGCAATGCACGCACAGATGCTAAGGCCACAAAGGAAATGTCTGTGAGTGGGCCTGGGGGCAGCAGCAGGAGGCACAGCTGTGCGCAAACAGCAGAGAAACCCGAGGAGAAGGAGACTAAAAGTACCGTATCTAACATCCCCTTCTGCCTCAGAATGCTGACTTGGGGTTTCACTTCTTTAAAGGGCAGTGAAGCTGCAAGCCAATGTTCAGTTATCCCCCTGAGGCAGCCGCTGGGTCTCCCTGTGGTGCAGGTCAGGAGACCTGAGCTGATTCAGTCCCGTCCCGTCCCGCCCCCCTCGCCCACCGATATTAACAACAGGAGAAGCAAAGCCAACACACACTCCTCTGTGAAGGCAGTCACCTGCCTGGGCATCCCTTGCTCTTAGACACAGCAGGCCCTGTGCAACCCCCTGAGAAAGTGCTACGTGAACACCACCATCCCACAGCCCTTCACTTGGCATGTCCAAATGGGTGCTGGCTAAGCCCTGAGAGACCCCACACCCCCTTCAGTGCCCTGATCACAGCCAGTAGAAAAAGCAGCTGAGCTTTATACTCCCCGCCAGGAGCACAGATAATGTTTTCTTATGTTTCTTTTCTTTTTCTTCCCCAGAAGCCACTGTCCTGCTGTGTATGAACCTTGTTTGAAGTCATGCCCAGAAGGAAAGTCAACTAAATCAGGTAGGGATTCACAGCACAGACTGATACAACTTTTGTTGACAGAGAGGTGTCACCCAAACAGGAATCACAGAGTGGTAGGGGTTGGAAGAGACCTCTGGAGAGTGAGTCCAACCCCTCTGCTCACACAAGTTCACCCAGATCACGTTGCACAGGACACATCCAGGCAGGTTTTGACAGCCTCCAGAGAAGGAGACTGAGTCTTCCCATTCCTGTCTCCTAAAGCCATTGGGCTTCCCCCTGGACTCCAAATTGCTAGATGCTATAAAACTGCTGAGGGACAACACATCACCAGCCCTGCTGTAGCTCCCCTGCTTCAGCTATGTTCCAGGGTTGGCCCTGAGAGGCCGTGGTGTGCAGACCCTGCTCACAGCCTGCTCAACAAGAACATTGTTTGCTGTGCATGACCACCCAAGGCAGTTTGACTCTGCATGTGGAGTCAACCCAGCCAGAGCCAGGGGATGCCCAGAACCTAACCTTTTGTGGTGCTTGTGGAAGCAGCAGATTCACCAGTTCAGTCCTTTCCCTGGTTTCACTTCTATGGCTCCTGTGCTTGGAGCTTCTCCTCACCCTTCAGATCAGCTTGCTGCTTTCTCCTGCACCTGCACTGAGCTTTCCCTGCACAGAGCTGCTCTAGTGGCATCATTTGCAGATTTGGCAGCAGAGACTCTTGGGACTCTGTCCCAGTCATTCCTCCTGGACGTCTCTTGGAGCAGTTCATCTCTCGTACCCAGAACCTTTCCTGTCTACACCAGAAACACTCCACGTCCTTCCACACCTAGGCTGCATTCCAGTGGACCATAAAATAGTTGGCAATTAATTTCATTAAGAGCTTTCCATTTCCTGAGGCTCTAACTTGCAGTGATCTCTGAGCACCTCCGGTGTAAGGTCCCAGGCATGCCTCAAGCACATCTTTGACTCGTGTCTAGATGTCACATCACTGGTGACACAGACAAATTCACCATGCCTGTAGGAAGGCTCAGAAGCTGCTGTCATCTGACACAGATGTACAAAACTTCCCCATCCATCACAGAGCACTGAAGAGAAAAGGGTGTGCAGGCCAGGAGGGCTGTTCTGCCCAGGTAAGGCACCAGCAAGGTCGCACGGCTGAAGGGTCTGCTGGCTCTGGTGGGTAGCAGAAATGTGAAGCCTCCTCAAAGGGCTTAGCTTTGCCACCTCTCACTGCCAGCCTGTTTTGAACTCCTGCACTTTCTTTTTCTATTGTATGTGAAGCATCAATACCACCATCCCAGGCATCTGTCCCTTCTTATGGTTCCCAAACCCAGATCCTCCCCCTGTCCCCATCTTCCCAGGCAAGCTTTGCCCCTGCCCTGGGATTGCTGCTGTTGGCTTTCTCCTGTGCAGTGGAGGGACAGGACAGCCAGCTCCAGGGAGCAGAGCTGAGCCTGGTTTTGCTAATCAGCCTCATTCCATGCTGACGCTCTGAAGAGTTGCCCTGGATATTTTTAGGCACCACTGCCAGAGCTCTTGCACCTCAGGAGGTTTCACAGCTTTTTGTTCAGCACCTTGGAGCACACTAAGTCAGGAGGACTCTGGATGCAGGATGTGAGCTCCTGTGCAAGCCCAAATGAGGAAGAGCCGAGGCAGGCAGCTCTCAGCTTCATGCACCTTGTGCTAGGCAGAACTAGCAGCAGCCTAAACTGCATGGACAGCCTGCAGTACACCTCTCCCAAGTCCAGCTCTCCTTCCCAGTCATGCCAGCCCCACCTCCACACAGCAGCAGAGCTCAGCTCCTCAGACCACAAGGCAAACCTGGGACAAAATTGGGTTTTTATCCTGCTAGGTATGAAGACTCACCCTTGATTACATCTATCCTTGTAGAAGGATCTTCCTCCTCCCCAAAAGAGAGACATCCCCACAGAACCTGTTGTGACTTCCCCTTCTTTTTATAAGTGACAAGAGCAGCTGTGCTAGAAAATAGCCTCAGCTGCATCTCCTCTGCACTTATTTGGCTTCTCCATGCCTAGGGGAGCCTACAAGGTGTTGGGGAGATTGTGCTCAGGGTGAGCATCCCTGCACCAGGAATTCAAGTGGGGTTTGAGTAGGCAAAGGTCACTGAGAGGTTGGTGCCTTGGTGTGGTTAGAAGAGCTGTGGAACCACTGGGGAGATTCCAGCCTTTGAGGTGAAATTCAGAAGGGGCTTTTCTGCCTGAGTGATTTGAGGGAAGTGCAGGAACTCAAATCTGAAGGGGGTTCTCACAGCAGAGGAATCCACCCCATGGCAAAGGTGTGATGGAGAAGACACTCTGGCATGCAGGGACAAGACACAGGTCTTCCTCTAACATGCCTGCAACAGCAGCTGGGGGGCTTTTGCACCTGGAGGTTTAAAGTGACTGGCCTGTGGTTCACCTGCTTTGCAAGTGCAGGTAGCAGCAGATCTTCTCCACAGTCACTGATGTTGATTGTGTGAAAATAAGGAGCTGGGAGAAAATAAAAATGATGGACAAAGGCAGAGCCTCATACTCCTCAGGGCTTCAGAAGGGTCTCTGCAGGGGACAGGGAGAGTTGTGGGTGCTGTCTCACAAGGTGCTGTGCTGGGAGAACATGAGGGTTCACTGCTCTTTGCTGAGCAGAAGTCAGAGCCATGTCCACCCGTGCCAGTTTGGCTTGAAGGGCTGAAAAAATGGGGAGGGAAGAGGCATCAGCCTGCCGTGTCTCAGGGCTGGTGGGGCCAAGCATGCCACCCTGCAGGAGGGAACCAGAGTGCCCTGATTTGTTGGCACCTCGAAGCTGTGGGACGTGAAAAACAAGCTCGACCCGGGAACAAAACAAACACACAACTGCTGCCACGGCAACTGTCTCCAGATGCACAGAGACCAATTACCGCCATTAATCAACGGAGCGAGACGCTGCAGAGGAGGCTCAGGCTGCAGCCCAGGCTCGGTGCTGGGAGGAGGGGGGAGCAGAGCTCCATCCAACCCAGGTGCGCAGGCAAGCCGCGATTCCTCCCGCGGCACAGGTCTTTCTGAGCAGACGTTCAGCCCCCGTGCCCCCTGGGGGCTGGCAGAAAGGTGCTGCCTTCTACCGGCGTGGAGATGCAGATTGGCAATGCTGTGTGGCCAGAGCTGGGCACCTGGCTGCTCTCCTGACAGGCAGACGGATGGGCAGAGAAATGGCTCCCTCCTGCCATCACCCACATGTCCTGGTGCTAAGAAGATGCTGATGGGGCTGAGCGATCCCATCTGCCTCCCTGCTCCTCTCTGAGCCTTCCCCTCTCCCCTGGGGACCGTAGCAGTGCACACAAGAACTCACCCTACCCAGATGCCAAGGGTTTTGGCCAGGATTTTGGACTCTGGATGGAGTATCTATTATGTTAACTGGGATCCAGGCAGTGGCTGGGGAGGTTGTGGGGCAGCAGGAGGTACCCAGAGACAGCAGAGGTACTGCAGTGGGAGTCTTTGAGGATGTGCCGAAGGTCAGCAGAGAGAGGAGGGAGTTTGAAGAGCTTGCAGAACTAAATGCAAGGTTTGAGAAGTTGTGGAGGAGTCAGCCTAAGCCTAATTTTAAACCTAAGGCTAAGCAATTATTTACCAGTTCTACAGGCACTAATTGATCTTTAGATTGTAAAACCAGGCTAGAGCAAAAGAAGGTCCTGGGATCCATGCTGTGGAGAAGCAGACAAGGGGGAAATGGGAATTAAATGCTGCTTGCCAGCTGGACTGAGGGGTACTGATCTGGCCCAAGAGAAACCTTAGGATCATAGAACCATTTTCAGGGTTGGTGACTCCGCCACTTCCCTGGGCAGCCTGTTGCCATAGATTCTTTTACCAAAAGGCAGGAGAAAGATTTAAGCCTTCAATGTCTTAGCATTCAGCTTCTAAATGGGTACAACACAGCTGCGGTGTAACTGGTTAAACCCAGTCCCCCAGAGCAGAGCCAGCTGTGGGGGACTGCCTGGAACATGCTGGCAAGCCCAGATGCAGGCTTAGCTCTGGAAGCCAAGTCCAGGCCAGCAAAGTCAAGGCTGCAGAGTTTTGAGTCCCCACAAGGCACTATGGACAAGTCAGCCTAGGCCAAATGGCAGATTTGGCAGAGCCAGGTTGTTTCAAGGGGGCAAGGGAGCGAAGGTGGCTCTGGGGAAGTATCTGGTGTCTGTGGCAGCTGGTGAGGGGCTCCTTCGCTTGAGACCAGCTGCTCTGGCACAGGCAGCACCGCATCCTCACGGCAGAGGGGACACAGCCTCTCTCCAGGTACCACAGAAAAGATTTGGAGGCATGGGCAGCAGGTCTCGGGCCCCTGCTTATGGTCTTTTTCACCCTGCCATGCATCCCTTGCCCCATGCTAGCAGGCTGGCACACTGTGCTGAGGACACAGGGACTGTTTCTGTAACCATCATCAGAGGCAAGGGCGGCAGGAAGTGCTTCTCTGGGGCCAGCGAACGTCCTCCCTGGAGCGCCCTGGAGACCCTCCCGCAGCGCATCCCTGCAGCACTGCCAGCAGCTGGCACCTCCTCCCCTTCTGCCAGCTGACGGTGGTGTGAGCAGCCGAAGGTAGGGGGCTGCAGGGTGATGCACCCCCACCCCCCACCCCCCACCCCTCCTTTGTGCCCCACTGCCACCCTCAGTGACTGTCCCTGGTGACAGTGTCAGGTGGAACCATGTGGGCACTTGGGAAGGGGATTCTGTCCTTGCCCCTGGCAGAGGTTGGAAGATTTTTCTACTGACCAGAAACCCACTGAGCTGTTTTGCTCCTGCCTGAGAGTGTGGGAACGCTCTTGAAAAACCAGAGGTTCCCATCAGAAATGGAGGGCACTGCTCCAGCCACCGCCTCGGCCCAACGCTGAAGTGTCTCTGCCAGCAGGGAGGGATCCGCGCACAAGGCTGGAGGGAGCCTTTCGAGAGCCTTTCGCCTGCAGAGTGCGGCAGGTCTGTGAGCTGCGCTCAGGCAGCTGCTGCGGCTCCGTGCGTGGGGCTGCGGCCCCGGGACGAGGGCGAACCACAGGCGCCACCTCCCGGCCCCGGCCCGGGCCCCGGCCCCGCTCCTGCCGCCAGCATCCCTCCGCCTCCAGTCCAGACCCGAGCCTTTGCCCGTAGGATGGGACACTTCAGCCCTTGGCACGGCACCGCCACAGCTGAGCACAACTGCCCTGGGCAGCTACACCACGGAACGCCAGGAAAGCTGGGGGTGTTCAGCTGGGAGAGGAGAAGGCTCTGGCAGACCTTACAGGGGCCTTTCAGTACTTCAGGGGGCTGATAAGAAAGCTGGGGGCTGACATTTTATCAGGATCTGTGTGACAGGATAAGGGCTGATGGTTTAAAACCAAACCAGGGAGATTTAGACTGGAGAGAACAGAGGCATTTTTCACACTGAGGGTGACAAGACCCTGGCCCAGGTTGCCCAGAGAGCTGGTAGATGCCCCATCCTGGAACCATCCCAGCTCAGGTTGTCCGGGGCTCTGAGCAACCCGCTGTAGTTGCAGATGTCCCTGCTGACTGCAGGGGGTTGGACTGGATGACTTCTAAAGACTCCTTCCCACCTAAACCGTTCCATGGACTTGATGATCTTTGAGGTCTCTTCCAACCTTGCTTATACTGTGATACTATGGGTCTATGAATGTGCTGCAGCCTAGGAGCTGTCCTGGTCCTGCTCGTCAGTTTGTGGAGCCCACCCTGCAAGCCAAGTGGTCCAGCTCATGGTGCAGGGGCAAGATCCCTGAGCACATCCACTCTGGACTGGCCTCACTGACATGGAGATGGACCAGGCTTGTGTGGACTGCTTCTAGGGAAGCATCCCAAGTCCTTGTGACATCCCTCTGGCAGCTACAGGAGGTCAGCAGCCTCCAGACTCTGTTAAGCTGCCAGGAGGACTCATCTGGGAATGCTCAATGCTTGTCCTGTCCTGGGAAAAGGCATTTCCCTCGCTGAGCTCAGCCGGGCTGCTGCACTCAGAGTGGGCACTTCCTCCGGGAAGGGCATGCCTGCAAAGGGAGGAGCAAAGAGAAGAACAACAGCAGCCAGGATCTCTTCCTGGGACAAAGGATGCAGCTCTTCCCAAGGCTCATTTCACAGGGGACAAACAGATGCCAAGCCCTGGAGCAGGCAGCTTTTTGCACAGGGTCGCTGGATTTGGAGGCAGGTTCTCCTGGAAGTCCCACCACTGACCTGGTGCCAGTGCTCCCTGGGCTGGTGACAGCACCAAAAAAGGAGTTCCCTGGGGCTCCAGAAGTGTTCTGGGTTTGTGCAGGTTTGAGGTTACTGCACCCTGCTCAGTCTCAGGAACAAGGAGACCCTCACCTCTTTTACCCTGGTTATGGCATCTTCACCAGCATCTTCCTTCTGCTGCTGCACAGCAAGGCTCACAGGGTGAGGAGAGCAATTCCTGACCAGGCTGGTGGTCTGCCAGCAGAGTTCCCTGGGAGGAAGGTCAGCGTTAAGCAGGATTTGTGCAGGAGGCTAAGCAGATTTCCCTGTGGGTCATCAGCCCCGAGACACAGAAGCACAAGAAGTGGAATTTGTTGTTCATTGCTCAAGAGCATTTCCCTCAGGACTTCTTCCAAGCACCAACAACATCAGCAGGGCTAAAGGCACTCGTACAGGGAGCAGGATCACAGATAAGACAAGGATTAATCTCAGATGTCCTCCCACAAAAGTAAACCCGGTGCCAAAGCCAGTGAGTAAGGGGAGAAACCCAGAGCAGCAGGTTGGCAGCAGCAGGCACTCACTAGCTCTGTGCCGAGATGCCTGCAATATGTCCCCTGAGCTGCTGAGGCCCCTGGGCTCTGCCTGCTGCACAAACGCTGGCCAGGAAGACTCTTAGCCAGGATGAAACCAACCACACAGGGACTCATCAGGCTGAGCCCAGAGATGGCTAGTGCCGAGTGGCCGCTCCCAGCCTTTCTTGGTGCCCTGGCTTGGCACAGACACAGGCCTGGAGTGCAGGGAGCCCAAAATCCCACTGAAGGGCGAGGTGCTCGTCTCAGAGCACTCCAGCCCTCTGCTTCTTCAGTGACACCCAACAGCCAGTGGAGGCCAGTACTGGCCCAAAGCCCTGTCAAATACTGTCCCCAGACTTCCCAGCTGTATGCATTTGAGCCCACAGCACTTCCCCTTACACATCCAGGCTGGATCAGCACCCCCAAATCTGGCCTCTATTCAAAGCTTTACTTGAGCAGGAAGGGGGCTCTAGAAAAAGCTGCTGCAGGCGACCTAAGGGAGAGAGGCAGGAACCCTGCAGGAGCTGATGGCCACTGCCTCGTCTGCCTTGCTATGCATTCGGAGGGCAGCACAAGGACCAGTAAGGCAGCTGGGAGGGATCCTTCCTGCCCACCTGCCTTCATGCACCATGGTAGGTCACCTGGCATGGTGGTGACCCTGGCGCAGCAAGCCACCTGCCGCGCTGGGTGACCCAGCATGGTGGCACCTGGCTGGTGGCCCTGGCTGACAGGATTGACACCTGAGATTTCAGTGGCTGCTGCCGAGCAGCTGGAGCAGTGCAGGGACTATTTTCTCGTGCCATAATTGAACTCCACACACTAACCTAACCTGGAGGGGACCGCAAGTGGGGGCTCACTGAGCACTCCTGGCCTCACAACCACTTCCCTCGCAGTGCCTGGCAGGAGCGTGGAGATGCAATGGAGGTCGAGTCCAGCACCTACACAGATTTCATCTCCTGCGACCGTGCGGGCCGGAGGAACGCGGTGCACGACATCCAGCCAGACGCCAGCGCTGTCAGCATGCGCCAGCTGACCCAGGGGCTGGGGGACCTTGCTGTGGGGGCAGCAGGTGAGCCCTGGGGCTGGAAGGGCAAGGTGTGGAAGAGCAGTGCTACTGGGCAGTGCTGCCTCTGGGAGCTCCGCACAGATGCTCAGGAGGCACATCCTGTTCCTCGCCACAGTCACCGCCTTCAGATGGGCACTCAGCTGGTGGGAGGCTGCCCAGGCCAGGAGGGTGCAGTGAGTGGGAGGGTCCCGAGGCTCCTGGCACATGGGCACTGCACACTCAGCCAAGGCCTTTAGCTTGGCTGCTCTGTAGAGTCACTGCTGCTTAACTGAGACGTGAGCCGGCAGAGAGCCCTGCCAGGGCAAGTGACACACCAGAGATCCCTTGGGCTTTGTAAGTGCCCAGCTGTGTGGCAGGTGGTGGCTTGCTTTTTGTCTGGATGAGTTTGGGTTTATTTTAAACCAGCCTTCAGACAGTTTCCCAGGTGTTTTAAATAGCTGAACTGATTCTGAACACCATCAGCCACCTTCAGACTTTCCCCTGCAGCCCAAAGACAGCAGCAGCAGTGCCCTGCTTCACATATGCTGGCTGACTGGAACAGTTAGAGCAGGTCCAGAGAAGGCCACAGAAATTATCAGAGGGCTGGAGCATCTCTGCTCTGAGGACAGGCTGAGACAGTTGGGGCTGTTCAGCCTGGAGAAGGCTCCAGGGAGACCTTAGAGCAGCCTTACAGTATTTGAAGGGGACTACAGGAGAGCTGGAGAGGGACTTTCTACAAAGGGAGTGACAGGATGAGCTCTTCCAACTGGAAGAAGTTTGATTGAGATTAGACCTTAGGAAGAAATTCGTCCCCATGAGACACTGGAACAGGTTGCCCAGAGGAGCTGTGGAGGCTCCAACCCTTGGAGTGTTCAAGGGCAGGTTGCATGGAGGCTCGAGCAACCAAATCTAGCAGGGCAGACTGGGACTGGACGATCTTTAACATTCCTTCCAACCCAACCCATTCTGGGGCTCTGTGACTACACAAAGCATGAATTCTCTGCTCAGAGCATGAGCAAACCAGCCTATCCCATCTCCCTGGCAGGCCACCAGACACACTGTACCCCTGCAGAAGGGACACTTCAGCTGCTCCCTTGCTCTTGTTCTTCTCCAGCCTACAATCTGTAGCTACAAAAATACCTGAAAATGTTTTATCCCCAGTGTGCCTCTTTCAACGTGCTCACACTAGCACCAGGCCATAACAAGGACAAATTAGAGCTCCTGTAACAAAGAGCAGCTCAGGGAGCTGCCAGGCTGGAGCTAGGTGCCACTGAAGATTAGACAAGGCCAACACAGCCCTGCTCCTGGGCTCCCCCCAGCATCACCAGATATGCTGAGAAGTGTTTGTGCCCCAGGAGCAGAAGGAGCACCCTGATACTCACCAGCTAAGGATCTGGCCATGGGTATAGTGATAAGTCTTAAGGTGGCAATCAGAACAAAATCAGCTGCAGCAGCTGCTGCTCTCTGCATCCTCAGCAGCATGTAACTGACTTTTCCAATCCTCCCTTCTGCAGAAAGCCAAAGAGATGCCACTTCTTCTGAGAAGGACCTTGGAGCAAGACCAAAGGGGCAGGAGAAGAACCCCTCCCCATGAGGGTGCCCAGGAGGTGGGGTGGGCAGGAGGAGAGCCTTGCTGCAAGCATCAGACAAGAATTTCCTGTTGAACCTGTGGACAAAAGCCAACCTGGAACAGCAAATGCCTCTGCTGCAACTTTTTCTGTTTAGAGAGCCACAGGATGCTGTGCAATTGCTGGCACCACCAAAAGACTTCTGCTGCCACCCCTAAGGGTTAAGGGCAGCACTGCCATGGCTCTGCCATGAGCCATTCTGAAGATGCCTTAGCTGCAGCTTTCCCCTTGGGGAAGAAACAGTTTCAAGTAATAACAGACACATCAGACTCTCCTGTCCAAGATACCTTCTCCTCTGCAAATCCAAACTATTATTTATTCTGTTTCCATAGATTAGAAATTTAGATTCCTGGTTTTTCTGAGCATCACCCCTGTCTACAACTTAGGCCTGACCTGGCCTCTGGACTGTCTGTACAGCCCCTTGCCAGGGTGGGCAGTGGCCAAGGGACCTGGCCAGCCCTGCTGCCTTCATGTCAAGCACCACGCACCTGTGCTGCTGCCACTTAGCATCAGGAGAGGACCAAAGCATAGCTGTGTGGATGAGCTCCACCTGCAGCCCCAGCAGCACCAGCCCCAGACAGCAGTTTCTTTGGGTTTTAGCATTTGAAGATCCTAAGGGGAGGGAAGAAACATTTTGCTGGCTTGACTGTTGAAATTCAGGCTTAGCTCTGCAAGCTGTTACCTGAGATGATCTCTGGTAGGATCTCACACCATTCTGTCTTTCAGGAGACATGTTTTGTGTTAGAGATGGTTTGATAAAACTGTATAAGCTGTTGGAATAAATAACCCAGCCTTCAAGTACTGAAGGTGTTTTTTTCTGCCTGGATGCTGCTTCTTCCTCTGCTTTGCCTTGCAGCTGGTGGAGTTGCAGGGACTTATGTTTACCTGAACAGGTAAACATGGAGCTGTGTTACAAGACTGTCTGCATGGGGCTCTGAAACCCCACCCAGGTGGGAGCTGGTGTAGTTGGCACACAAAATCCTGGAAGTCTGTCCCCACTTTCCTGGCTTTGCTGCCCAGCAAAGGTTTCATCTACCCTGGGAGCCCTGCTCCCTTCCACATTCCTGCCCAAGAAGTCAAGCACACGTCTGGCTTGGGGCTCGGTGGAGTGTCCCAGACACCAGCAGAAGAGGTGCCAGTGGGCAGCATTTCCCTCTGCAGCACAGAGCTACGAGAGTGTCGCTGGGGTTTCACCCAGCCCAGGAGAGCTGTGGGAGGTAGCTACAGCCTGGCTGGGATCCACAGCTGGCATGGGGAGGAGGCTGGGATGGCCTGAGAAATGCTCTCCACTGGTGAGCCAAGGGCAAGCATCACCCTGACAGCCTAGGGAAGAGCTGAACACTGCAAGCTTGAGATTTATCCAAGAGAACAAGGCCATGAATAAGCAGAGAAGTGGCTGCCAGACATGGGAGAATTGCCTGCAGGGCTCTGAGAAGCGATGGCTGCGGGGGCAGCACAGAGGTGCCCACCGCTGCAGCCGCCGCAGGAAACGAGGACTTGGCAGCCAGGAAGTGGCTGCAGTTGCTCTTTGGCAGCTGCAGAGCAGATCAGCTCCGGGAGCCGCTGGGGTTCGATTGCAGCTCTGTGCCCGGACAGCAGCCAAGAGCCTGCTCCCGTTCCCTTGTGCCTGTGGGCAAAGCTGCAGGTGGCCCCGGGCTTGGCTGACCGCACGGAAGGGTCTTTTAAGTCCCTTTTCAGCTCTCATCTCTGCCACCGGCTCATGCTGACACATACAGAGCCGAGAGGCAGTGCAGAGGGACTGTGTATCACACAAGACCTCCAGCAGTGGGCTAATCTTAAGTCTCCCTGGTCAGAAATCATCTGTTCCAGAATTATATTTAGGTAGATAGTTAGGACCTGTTGGCTGGCTCTCCCCGGAGGGCAGGCAAGAGGCATCAGGTTCCCTCTGCAAGTCAAAGCAGCTGCTCAGCTGCTGTCCTGATGGTGCTGAAAGACCAAGGGCATAGGCTTAGCCCAGCCACATCCTGACCTGCAGAGCTGCTGAGCACAGGGCTGCTCTCAACCCTGCACTTCACCTGAGCACAGGGGCATGCCAGACCTCCTGAAACTCTACCTGAGCACTGAGTGACCACAAAGGCTTTCAGCAGACTGTCCCCTGCCCAAGCTGGCATAGCAGCCCAACAGCCAGGCAGCCACTTCTGGCTCTTGGCATCAATTCTGTGAGAAACTCTGGAGATGAAAAAAAAAAAAAAAAAAAAAAAAAAAAAAAAAAAAGAGAAGTGTTTTTGGTACACACCAGAGAAAGTGAGCACAATGCTGCTGCTTCCAGCAGTGCTGGACGCCTCTCGCCTCGCCGAGCGGGGAGGACACCTGAGGATAGAACCACCTGAATCCACAACCCCAACCTGCCCAGCCAGGGAGCAGGGCTCTGGTCCCTCAGGCTGCCAAAGGCTCCTCACACTTACTGATGAGCCCTTGTGCTCCAGCAGGGGTACAGTGTCTCAGGCTGGGGACCATGGGTCCCAGCAGTCACCCTTGAACAGAAGGGCAAAGAGATTTACCTTCTAGTAGAAATTTGTTACTTTATTAAACAGGATTAACAATCAATTGTCCAGAATCCAAACAAAGCAACTCTTCTTCACAAACAATTTTGTGGAGAGAAATCACTCAAGAAAGCCTGGTTCTTACTGCAATCACCTTCTTAAAAGTGCTGCTTTATCATTTGCTTTATAAAAGTAGGAAAATCAATCTCTCACATCTACCTGCTAGCTGTGTGTGTACTGGGGGCTCTAGAGATGAGCATCAGAAACAAATATGGAAGCCCAGAGAGAATGGAAATGCTGCCAGCAGGCAGTCACTGCCTGAGGCTGGGCCAGCTGTGGTAATGGTGACCATGGCCTCTCCACAAAGGCAACTTTTTTGTGCAGTATCTTTGGAGGAAGCATTTGGCAGACACCTGGGATGATAAAGCACACCACACACTCACACAAGGAAAGGAGGGTCTCTGCTCTGGCTGCACAGCTCTGTGGCAGGGCAGGAAAAGTGTGATAAAGCACCAAATCACTCAGGAACTTTGGTGAATATTTCATCAGTTCTCCAGACTGAAGATCTGACCTCTAGCCAGTGCTGTGGTTGAGTGACAGAAGCCATTCAGATGGGTCCTGAGCCCCTGTGTGGCACTGGGCTCCAGCTGGTTCTCAGGGTGCCTAAAGATTAGCTTGAAGCAGGAGTAGGGCAGAGTGGTTCAAAAGTGGTTCAGGGCTGAGTCCCCCAAGCTCTGAACGGAGACAGAGGAAGAGCAAACTGCAGTTCACAGCAATTCTGCAGGATGAAGACCAAACCAGGAAAAGTCCCATAAGACAGATTTTGGCCCCAAATGATACAAATATGTTGCAGCTTCCTATGCAAGTGGCAGCATTGGCATGGGCAGCTGCAAGCACAGCTGGAGCCCGAGTCCAGGGTGTGTGCTCCTGTGGCAGTGACGCTGGTGAGCTGATACCCAGAGCCCTCGTCCAGGAGAGGAGGCCAAAAAACAGTGCCTGAAGCTGCCCTTCAGAGCTGTGCACGGGCAGGGCACCAGCTGACAGCCTGTTATTGTTTCAAGCATGTTAGTATAAGACTAACCCTGGGTAAATACAGCTGTGGCCAAAAGCTCCCAGCCCAGGGATGGGAATAAAGGCTCCGTTTGTGACGTGCCTGCTCAGCCCTGTCAGCACTCACACACCTTTGCCCTAGGAAGGTGGAGAGGAACATGGGCCACAGTCACAGCTAGAGGTGGCTATTTCTGCACTGCAGACAAGGCAGGTCAGTGAAGCAGGACAGATAAAGCCAGGGAAGAGAGGGAAAGCAAGCAGGAGAGGTTCTTCTGTTCTCATTTGCAGTACAGAAAGACTGGCAGAAGGAGAAGGGAGTCAGTCCAGGAGGCAGTTGCAGTCTATGTGCACCACAGCAGGATAGGAAGTTGGAGCTCCATCTGGGAGAGAGCTTGTGGGGAGTGACTGGTAGGCAGGTAATGTGACAGCCTGACTCTGCTCAGCACTGTAAAGGTTAATGCAGGGCTGCCAGGAAGAGACACTGACTCTGGGCACCTTCTCCTGATGCTCTCATAGCACAGAGGAGAGTTGCTCACAGGCAGAAGGGGCCATGGCTCCAGGAACGGGTCAGGATGTGTTGGGGACCATCCCATAGGCTTCATACAGTGTGTTGAGCAGCTCCTGCTTTTCCTTCTCAGGTAAGAAGCTGGACTGAGCTGCATTGAGGTTCTGGAGAGGTAGAGGGGGAACACAAGGAAGACATTAAGACAGGAATGCAAGGTTGTGCAAATGCCAACATCTGGCTCTGAGCAGCAAGGGGCAGGGAAGGTTTCCACTCTCAGATTCATTGCTACAGACTCATTTTACAGGGCAACTGCTCTGGCACATCACTAGCAACAGTCCCAAGAGGGGTGAGGCAGGCACAAAGCAAAGGTCTTCAAATACCTTGGAGTTTTTAGGACCTGCACTTTAGACACTCCTACACTCCCAGCTCCCTTTTGCAGCAGAGCAAGGTGGTGGTGGCAGTCTGGTGTCCCACTGCTGGCACACAGCCTGGCTGTGCAATGTAACCTGCTTGCCTGTCTTTTGTTGCGCAGGAACAACCTGGCTTGTGCAAGAGCAGGAGAGGACAGCTGGCATCAGGACAGCTTTGGATGCAGGCACACAGTGCTCAGAAATGTTTCTCCTCCCTGACCCAGGCAGTGATGTCTGTAGGAGAAAAGGACTTGTTCCTGCAGCCAGAGCTGGAAGCAGGACTGATGCTTTCTTGTAAAGTGCACCCTGCACTTCCCAGCCCAAGCAAGTACCTTGGGAGACACCTGGGTGAGAGTGCCGAGGGTGGCTCTAGATGCAGACCCAGGAAAGCTCTCCCTAGTAACCAGTGAGTCTAACTCCCAGCACTGATCCTCTCTTTCTGTCCTAGGTGAATAATTAAGGATGTTGTCAAGACACACAAGGACTGTGTGTGCCCAAAGAGAAGCCAGAAGGCAGCAGTCATTTTGTTTCCAGCTCAGTTGTTGCATCCTCATGTTGCCCACGGAAAACTGCAAGCACTTTCCTGCCTGCTAAATCATGCCATCTTCTGGGGCAGAACCTGAATCCCCCTGCCTGGAATTCGAAATCCAGAAAGACAAAAGCACCAGGCACCTTCCTTCCTGCTAGGATCTGCTGCCAGGATCTGTGGACCATTTCCATGCTGACCCAAACCCAGCTTCCACAAAGCTTTCACAAAGCCCAGAGCCATCAGCCAAGAGGTGCAGCCCTTGCAGAGCCCACCCCTGCTCCCCACAGCCTCCAGCCAGCTCAGCAGCCACCTGCAGCCTCCTGCTCACAGACTCACTATAGCAGCTTTGCATTTCCACTGAGAACTCTGCAGCTTAGAAAGGAAAGCAGCAGGTTGTCCTGGGCTGCAGCAGGGCAGCAGCAGAGCATGCAGCGGACCCGACTCACCACTCTGCGGAACTCCTCCTCAGTGAAGCCCATGTAGTCCTTCACTATGCTGTAATCCTTGTCAATGCTGGAGTTAAAGATGAGGGGGTCATCTGTGTTTATAGAGAAGTTAGCTTGATCCTTCCTAAACCTGTAAAGAAATTGGGTGGGACTGGTGGGTGAAGCACTGGACACAGCATGGGAGGCACAGGAGCCTCCCCATGGGACCCCTGCGCCCCTCAGCCACAGCAGGTCCTTCTGTGCCCAAGGACCAGGATGTGCCACGTCCTGCCATGCTCAGATGTGTGTTGCCTCTGCAAAGCCACAGAGCAGCTCCCACCAGCCCAGCCCCTGGCTGCTGAAGACTGCAGAGAGCTGAGAAGTCTTACTGCACTGCTGGGTGTTTCCTGAAGTCCGGCAGACATGCTCCAGTGAGGTAACTGGACCAGGGGCAGACCTGTTTGGGAGAATCAAACAAAGCCCAGATCAGCCAGGTGGCTCTAAGCTGCAGCAGGCTGGTGAAGGATGCGCAGAGTCCACTGCCCACAGGATAGTGGCAGGAAGCCAGGGCCAGTCAGGCAGCAGCTGCGTGCAGCCACAGCTCGGAGACCACCGACGCTAAGCATGCACACATCTACTGCGCGGAGCAGCTGGGGGCACCCACGCCCAGGCACTTCCACCCTCCACCCAGGCAGCCCAGTTTGTGGGAGGGGAAGCTTGCAGGCTCGAGGTATGACTGAATGAGTCCTCCAAAAGCTACCCACAGCCAGACCAGGACCCATTTCTCTCCTGCAAAGTGCTGGGTACCCCAAGTGCTCCTCACAGCAAAGATCCAAGCTGCCACAGCTGATTTTCCACTCAGACAGCAGCTACCTGGCTGCCACCCACCCACCACCCACCCTTACCTCAAAATGCATCTTAGCTTTCAACAGCTCCTTGTAGAGCTCAGGGTCCTCCAGCACATGGTAGCCATGGCCAATGCGCTCGGCCTTCAGGAGGTAAACTGCCTGGAGAGCATGGGAAAACCATGTACAGCTTCCCAGCACCAGCTCAGCCCCTGCATGCCCAGAGACCCCTGCCCCACCATGGGTGTAGCCTGCACCACTGAGCCAGCTCTGGAGAGGTCCTTCTCTGAGCTGCTGGATCCAGATCTCCACCTGGGTCTCCAACATTGTGCTGCTATGAGTAGAGAGGACCTGAGCTCCCGAGTGCCCAGTTCAGGGGTCACTGGGCAGCCCTGCCCCTCTCTCTGCCCTGGGATGCCCCAGTGCCCCCTGCTCCCCGTACCTCCTTGACCATGGCAGCTGGGCCGGCCTCCCCCGCATGCACCGTGCGATGGATCCCGCACCGCTCAGCCTCCTGCAAGCAGAGGACACCTCCTGTGCCACCACCCACACCCAGGGCAGCACACACCCAGGTGGGCACCATTCTTGGGGCACGACAAGCAACAGGCTCTGCATGAGGAGCCCCCAAAGCACGAGCCCTTCACCCAGCTGCATGCTGGCTGCTGGAGGAGAGCTTGGCAGTGCTCATGAGAGGAGCTCAGCAGGCCTGGTACCTTCCCCGGTGCCCAGCCCCCAGTGTCTTTAGTGCAGGCTGAGCTTACCACTGTCCCCACTCCAGACTGCAGCAGGCTCAGGGCTCTCCTTGCTCCACCCTTGTGCCCTTCTGCATGAACCTTGCAGGAGTTCTTCGAAATTTTACCTCTTGGGCTTGCAGACAGGTGGGAGACTTCAAAAACTCCCAGGACAGAGCTGGCATAACACTCAGACACAGAGCTCTGAGTTCCTCTAAGGGGCTGGGGACAGTCAGCCCAGCCAGGAGGGCTCTGTGGGTGCAGCTTTGAGGGCACCTGGAGATACTCTCCATGGCCACCCCTAAAGATCCCTTGCCAGGGCAGGCACAGACCACCGCAGCCTGGGAAGCCAAGCAGCCCCAGAGGAGCCCTGCTGAAGAAGGGCCACGGTGGGCAGGCTGCAAGCCCGTGCTGCGCAGGCACCCTCTCCAGGCTCCCCTTCAGGGCTTTTCACTCAGGATGTTTTTTTCAGTTACTTTATTTTCAGATCCTCAAGTGCTGCACACCCAGGCCCAGAGAAGGTCAGGCCAGGCTCTCTACAGAAAAGCTCTCTGTACAGACCTGAAAGACACTCTGTGCTCCCTGCAGCCAAGGCAGTGCTGATTTTTCCCAAGCAGCTAATTTTTGACAGGATTTTAAGTAACAAAATTCCTCTGGCTAACCAAGAAGAGAGACAGGCTCACACCAGCACCGAGATTTTCCACGTGTTTCTCCCCAGGATGAAGAGAAACTGGGAACTCTCACCACTCCACTACATGAGGCATCCCTAACCACCCCAACAGGAGCTGGGGTACCGGCAGAGGGGTCAGGAGGAGCACATATATGGAGACCCTTCCCCACTAACCTTCCTGGCTACCAAAGTCTGAGCCACTCCATCCAGGAGGGAGCTCCTCTCTAAAATCCATCCATGGGCATATCTTCCCTGGAGTGCTTCAAGCCCTTCTCCAAGCCCTTTGGCTCAGACAGAGCTTCCTGTGGCTCTTCCTGCCAGGATCCTTGGACTTGGTGGTTCTAGGATGCTGGCCCTGCAGTTCCTACTGCTCCTCTGCAGCCAGCAGTTGAGTCTTCACCATCAGCAGCCTTGAGATCTGCCAGGCAGAAGGTGCTTGCTCAAAGGACACCACAAGTGTCCCAGGTTTCTCCGGATGCAGCAGGTTCCCCATGGGGCACAGCAGCAGTGTTTATGGGGGGTTACTTCCCTGCCATGCTGGCCAGAAGGGGTTGACAGGAGCAGGGCTTGCCTGAGTGAACTCCCAGCACAGGGACAAGATGTATCCTTCTGACAGAGCAGCCTGAACCTGGCACACCAGGGCAGGATGAGATGCCCCTGCCCATTGGTTAATAAACCCCTGTGCCCATGTCTCAGTTTCTACCCCCTCAGTTGATGTGGCACAGCAGCAAAGGTGGACATGCTGCTGCTGACAGGGGCAGAGCTCCCCAGAAAGCCTTGTTCCAGCTCTGACCACTGTTTGCAAACCACCCAGTCCCTTCTGGCAGCCGTGGTCCACAAGCCCCCTCCCACTGCTGCAGGGACCAGCAACCCCAAACTCCCGCAGCATGCAGAGGTGAGGCATGGAGCTTCCCCTTCCAGCTGATGCCAAGGGCCAGGGTCGAGCAAGAGCCTGAGATCAGGCTCCTGAAGCTGTCCCAGCCTTTGCCTGTAGACAACCAGATGGAAGCACTTCAAACCTGCAGTCTCTCCTCTCCCCTCAGGTGGTTTCTGCTAGACTAGAAGGGCCACTCTCTCCCACCCAGCCCCAGGAGAAGACCCCAGCAGTGCAGTGCTGCCAGTGGGACACAGGGTCTGCAGCACCGGTGCCGCACTTGGCACAATGGGCATCATGCCAGGCTCCCTCTCCAAGGCCATGCTTAAGCCACGATGCAAATGTAAACAAACACTGTTCCTATTTAGCAAAATGTTTTTTTCCTGGCTGGAGCAAATATCTGAGCTGTGCCAGCTGCCCACAGCTGCAGTAACATTCCCTGTGCCACTCATGCTCACCCCCCAGGCTACCCACACCCACCTCATAGGCCTTCTTGTGTTCGGAGGAGTTCTCCACCTTCAGGCACTCATCCCCAGCCAGGTCAATGGCCACCACAGAGTTGTTTCGATACTTCTTGCAGAGCTCCACCACCTCTGGAGACCAGCCTGGAACAGGCACTGACAGGGTTCAGGAGAAGGCACTGCCAAGGGTCACAGCCCCAGCACTTTCCTGCTCCTATAGCCGCAGAGCCAGAGGGGTCTCTGCTCCTTCCTCAGGCCTGATGCTCAGAACAGTGAAAGGCTGCTGCTAAAGTCTGCCATCTCCAGGCAAACAAAAGCTGCCAACTAGAAGGCAATCAGATGTATTTGCCAGCTCTGAACCTGTTCTCATTGTGGTTTTCTGCACACTCTGAGCAAGGGTAAAAACCACAGAACACCTTCGAGACATGGTGGTGATGGCTGCTGATGGCCCAAGCTAGGCTGGACTGTACAGCCCAGCTGCTGGCACACGTAGGGTGGGAGAAACCCCCAGTCCAGTCCGGAGCTTCCTCCCCCTGGCTGGGCAAGGCCTGTTGGGTGTGCTGAGTTCAGAGTGACCTCTGAGGTGGGCCCGTGTGACAGGTAGCCCTGCCCTGTTCAGAGCACCCTTGGCTCCCCCAGAGAGGATGATGGAGGAGGAGCTGGGTAGCCCCCAGGAAGGAGACCTTTACCACTCACAAGGTTTTATCTTTTTGCTATCAGTGAGTAAGGAGTGGTTGACAACTCCTCCAGAGCTGTCTCTGATCAGAAGGGAGGAGAACCTCTGAGGAAGGACATGCACCTGCCAGCTGCTTTAGCACCTACCCTTAGCAAAGGGGACAAACAGCAGTGTTAAGAGCAAAGGCACCTGCTGGGTGCATCCGATCCCCAGGGGCACAAACCCATACCAACCAGGTGCAATTTCATCTTCCCTTCTCGGCAGCTCCCAGCTGATGCCTTTGAGCCCCTCTTTTACTCTCAGGCCCATTATCAGGCAGCTCTGGCATCTCTGCTCCTCTCTCAACAGCTCCTGTGTCCCAGGGAGGCTTCTCCCTGAGCAGCACATCCCAAGCACAGCACTGAAGACTCCAGCTTGGAGCACAGGACTGGCTCTGGGTAAGAGCTGGTGCCCTGGGACACAGGGCTGAGTACACAGGAGTGACCCCTCCTGTTCTGCAAGCCCCAGGGGGCTCCTGCCACCTTCTGTCTTTCCCACTTGTGCCTTGGCAGGGACTGTAACCCCAGACAGGTATCACTCTGCCTTATGACCTTCCAGCTTCTGCAAAGCTGTTGGGCTTTTTTTTTTAAAGAAAACACAAATTTAAGGGCTAGGTTTTAAAAGTATTGTTTGGGGGTGATTCTGCAGGCAGGAAAACCCCACCCTCCAGTCTCCAAGAATATAATTTTTCACATTTCTTGACACAAATTAACACAATAGCAAAAATCCTTCCACCATCTAACCTACCAAGCCTACATAAAACTGTAGTGGGATACGAAGATACTGATAACAACATCTTCACAGAGCAACCACTGCCATGCAGCCTCTCTCCAACTGCATCCTTCCCTGGAGGAAGGTGCTCAGAGAACACAGCAGCACCATGAACACTGCAGCTGGAGGTTTCTTCTTATTTTGGCCCCCAGCAGCTGTTACCGACAGAGTTCAGAGCTGCTGCTTTACAAAGAACGTTTTATGGGGGGTGACTTCAGCATATTTCTCAGCTTCAAGCAGCAGAGCCTGCAGCCAGAGGATTCTCTGGCTGCCCCAGGAAGGACCATGGCCAAAGCAGGACCATGCTGGTGCAACAGTGTGCCCATGAGCAGTGCCAGGTCTCACACCTGGCCCTCCCCCTGTAACCACTGGCTCTCAACCCTCAGGTGGCTGTGGCAGATACAACCACTTGCTGTGGCTTCAGCTGGGCCAAGGAGAGGTCCAGCCTTTGGGCAAGGTCTGGGCTAGGAGCAGCAATCACACCTTCCCAGGGCAGGGCAGAAGAGCCTGCTTGGCCTCCCCAGCGAGAGCCTTCAGATCCTGGTCGTATCCCCAGACCCCCACTCTCGCAGCCAGCAGAGCCTTTCCCCACAGCAAAGGGAGCAGAAGACCCTCAGAAACAAGCCCTACTCTTCCTCAGCACCGCCTGGTCCCACATCAGACCCAGGGCCAGAAGACCAGGGCTGACCCCGGCCCCGGAGCCCAAGGACCATCCCCCCGCACACGTCAGGGAAGGGAGCAGAGCAGCAGGCAGCTGCAGTACATTACTTGGCATATGGCGCATGCAGCATAGAATAGACCTGGCTTTGATGTGGAAATCCCTTTCTCCATCCTGCAGGCCCTGATTTACGAGGTTAACCACTTCATCTGGAGAAAGGTCTCCCCTGTGGGGGAGAAAAGGCATCAGGGAGGGGTGAACACTTACCAGGGAGGGGGCAGGGCAGGTCCAGCCCAGCATCCCCAGAGGGTATCCCACACCAAACCCACACTGCCAGGGCTTCTGCTCACTCCAACTTCCAGAGGGGCCCAACCAGACCACCCAGATGAGAAGCAACTCTCACACCCACGCCCTGCCCATGCAGGGCACAAAGGCATGCACAGGTGACAGTGAGAACTGGGTGCCAATCTTGCCTGAGCAGAGGAACCTGCTCTTGGCTAGGGCATCTCATTAGGGCACCCAACTGCCTGCAGCAGGGCAGGGACAAGCATGGAGGCTCAGCACCCACCCCAGCACAGCCTGCAAGGGGACATAGAGCCCAGCGGTGATTTAATGGGAGGCATGCATCACGGAGAGGGGCACGGCAAGGAAGGGAGAGGATATCCAGCCCCCCCCCAACACTGCCCAGCCTCTGCCAGCTCCAACTCATGTTTTGCAGGCCCCTGTCTGAGTGCTGCTTTCCCTTGCATGGAGAACAGCTGCAGCCAGAAGTTCAAGCACAACTTGCTGCACATGCAGGGCTGGGTGCCCAAGGCCAGGGACATTAAAACAGCCACGCAGGGATGCTAGAAGAGGAACAAGCCTGTTGATGAGGGAGAGAGGTGGAACCATGCTGGTCCTGGCTGTGCTGGACAAGAGAGGAGCTTTGGTTACGCCAGGCTTTGAACACACACTGGCTGACCAGCTGGGCCATGCCCTCTCCATGCCCAACAGGCCAGCCAGCAGCAACTCATTGTGGAGGGGTCACTCACTCAGCTTGGCCCCAGGGGATGGGATCCACACAGCAGTTGGCCAGGAGGTGAGGGCTGTACCGGACCTCCACGTAGACGATGCCTTCCTTGGCCTTGGTCTCCACCAGCTCGTAGGCGATCCTGCGCACCGCCTCGCGGTCACCCCTGCGGGACAGCAGTGGCACCCAGCGCCCTCAGGGCACCCTGGCAATAAGCAAGCTGACCTCCAAGGTCGAGCAGCGCTAGCCAAGGGGTTCTGCAAAGGGCTGGGAGAAAAGAGCTTACGCAATGGCAGGCATGTAATGGTTGAACTTTTCAAGAAACTTGGCAAGCGTCAGCGGCGTTTTGTAACTGACGTGCTTCAGGAGGTCATCCACAGTGTTGCCAGGGAGAGGAACCCCTCTTTTCCTGGAGACAAAACCACAGGTTACTGATGGGGAAAGCTACTTCCCATCAGTGCAGCTCACATGGCGGTCGTGGCCCAGGTTGGCAACATTCTGCTTCACTTCTCCACCTGGTACACATTGCCCTTCCAGCAGCTCCTCCAGCCCGGAGCCTCCATTGGAAGGAAGGCAACTCAAAACACAGGCCAAGCACAGATACAGCCAAAGACAAGCCCAGACTGACCCAGCAGGAACTCAGCCAGGGCGCATTTGAAGCTTAAGGAGGAGTTCACCTGAAGGGGCTCTGGGTTATCTCTTGGCACCTCCTAGTCCTGATGGCAGAGTTGCCAGAATTCTTTAGAGAAGTTAATTCCCATTTATGCAGGCTCCAAGGGCTGAAAATCATGGAGATGCTCCCAGGCCCAGGATCACACAGGCAGAGAGGTCTCATAGCTCATGGGTTCAATGCCAGCAGCTCCTGCAAGAGAGCTGGTTCCCAAACTCAGCATCATGGTGGCATCCTCTGTGACAGGCACATCTCTCTGGCAAGAGGAGGCAGCAGTCCCAGTAACTGCTCTCAGCAGAGGGATAGAGATGGCAAACCTCACCTGAAGGCTGCCAAGAGGCCATCTGGCGGGGAGGTCTCCTTGGTGGGGTGACAGGTGGGCAAGAGGGGGCTGCCACCCAAGGATGCTGCCTGCTTCCCAGGCAGGCTTTTCCACCACCACCCTACCCTCTGGTACCCTGCACATGCCAACCTAAATTAGGGCTAATAACCAGACAATTTGCTTGTAATCCTCCTTCCTGCTGCAATGGACTACAGCTCACTGATGATCTCTCTGCTAGTAGACAAACCAGCACCAACAACTTTAGGGTCCCAGTGGCAGTATCCATCCCAATGAGCGATCCGCAGGGAAGCAGCCCAGAGGACCCCATTCCTGGGTTCAGTGAACATTGCTCTCTCCCTGCTCAGGCAGGAAGGAAACCAGCCCCATGCTCAGCCTTCAGACGCAATCCACATGGATTAAGTTGCTGGCACTCAGCAGGGGACATTCATCACTGCCAAGGTATCGGTTTTCCTCCCTGCCTTGCCCTTTCCATGGCACTGACACATGGGTGTCTGCTCCAGGAACCCATCTACATCTTCCTCCTCCTGCCTAGGGAGTTTCACACAGCACAGCCACTTCCCTGACTTCTTCCCTGTGCTTCCCCAAAGAATTGCCTCTGGTGCACCTTATCAGCATTGCTCTGGGAGCTGCTGCAGCTGTCTAACTTGCCTGGTAGCTGGACCCTTCCTGTGGCAAATCTTCCCCTAGAGAACCTGCTTGTGCCCACCAGCACCTCAGCATCCTGCTCACAGGCAGCAGTGCACACACCCATCCCACTTTGGAGACGGCACCTCTCCTGGGGACACCCAATCCCATGAGGGGTCTGTCACCCTTTCGCGGGGCAGGGGGATGCAAAGCCTGACTCAGACCTGACAGAGCTGGAGCCAAAGTTTCTAAATGCAGAGAGTTCAGCCCCTGCCATCAGGGGCTAGTGCACCCCAGCAGTTTTGGGTTCTTTGTCCACAGTCAGCCACCACCTGGGCAGGTTTATTTCCATCTCCTTACCTTTAAAAATAGCCCAAGAGCAGCTTTCTGTGCCCAGGGCAAGGTTCTTAAGGTGGTCCCCTGCAGCCCCCTGCAGTGCCCTGTTGCTTTGACATTGGTGTGAGAACTGATTTTGGAGCCCAGGAATGGCACAGCCTTGCTCCAGCCCAGCCAAGGTGGCACCTGAGGGCTGGCAGCCCTGGAGGGCAACAGGGCTGTGTAAAAATAAGAGGGAACTCAGCATACACTTGGGCAGCAAACATTTCTGTGCTGAGAAAGTAAGAGACCTGAGATCCTCAGGTGGCTGATGCCTCCTGGGCCTCAGGGCTCCTACAGCTCTCCTGGGGGACCCCAGCAGTTGTCCTTTGCTAGCAGAGGGACCCAGCAGAGCCCCAGGGAGTCATGACTGACTCCTCTGTCTATGTGGACTTGTGTTCTAGCCCTGCAGTCCACCAGCAGCACGGGTAGAGCCAGCAGGGACCCTGACTCTGCTCACCATGCTGGTGTCCTGCAAGGAATGAGGTGGACCTCTCTGATCCACCTCCTTGACTCTGCAGTGCAAAACCTACAGCCACTCCCTGCAGAAAAAGCTGCTTCAGCAAGAACATTTCCTCCTAGCATCACTGTGCCTTGGAGTCTGCTTGGCTCACAGGGTGCCAGAACCACTTCCCATCCTCCTCAGCACTGATTTCCTCCCCAAAACACTGGAGTTGAGCCTAAGAGCTGCTCCCTGAAATCTTTAAGCTTGCTGCCATCTCAGCCTGAGGGCATCTGCTGGTCTCCGTTAGCTTTCTGAATAGTGACACCTGGAAGAAGTCTTCAGGTTACTTTGCTTACAGCTGTGGAGCCAGGTCCTCAGGTCAGTTAAAGATTCACTGGTGCTTCGCACAGAGTGGCTGAAGCAAGAGGATGCACGTGCCAAGGAAACAAGCTCTCTTCGAGCCACTGCCAAGGGCTCTCCCAGGGCACCCTCACAGATGTTCTGTGGCACACAGCAGCAGGGCAGGGAAGAGCCCCTAGGCTGGGTTCTCCTCCCAAGACTGTGGCACCACTACCAAGGTGACACTCCCAGCCTGCTTTCATTTCACTTGCTTTAGCAATTAGGAATGTGGGGGAAAAAGAGATTGGAGAGACCCAGCACAGCTGCACCTTGGTGGATGGCTCCAGCTTTGGCACCTCACATGGTGGCTCCTCTGAGCTTGCCCAGCTCACAGAACTGGTGGCCACCACACTCATGCTCTTGCCACCACGGCAGCCCCACTGCAGCATTGCTCTTTGGGATGTTCTCCATGTCCCCTCTCTGTGCAGCCAGAGGACCCTCCTCTGTGCAGAGGTGAGACCAGCACCAGCCAGCTCTGCTGTCCACACAGCAAGGAAAGAGCTTTCCCAGCCTGCCAGCAGAAGCTCTTCTGTCAAGGGACGATGCTTTTGAAGTGCATCACTCACAGCTTTCTTGGCCCTGCAACTCACCTGCCATAGTGCAAGATTGTCTCTGGTCTAATGGCTCCATCCAGGTGGATGTGAAGCTCAACCTGCAGCAAGATAAAGAGAAATTGGTGAGGTACTTCCAGAGCTGCAGCGCAAGTTGAGAGCCAGGCAGCTGGTGCTGGTACAGGCACAGGTGCAGCCAATCCAGGGACAAAGTCTCGATGAGGAAGCATGAAAACGTTTTTAAAACACCATCATTATAACATTTATTTTTCAGTGTCTGCTGCAGCTCACATTCAGTGAAGTCAGTCCCATGCTGCAAGGTGCTGTCAAAAGAACAAGAGCAAAGAATCAAAATCAACTACTTGGAGTTTGACTCAGATAACCTCACCCTGAAACACCAATTCCTGATTATAGCTGAAACAATGGGTTTTGGGGAAAGAGTCCCAGAAGAGCAAGAACAAGCTTTTTCCATTAGGCAGCTGGAGCTTTTGGAGGAACACAACTGAGGTCATTTGGACACTGAACCAAGAGGGGAAGTATTAGCTGCAAAATGTCTCAGCTACATCTTCATATTTCCAGACTGGCCTTTTTATTTTTTTTCCTTCTTTT
>WBNM01041557.1:0-25496 GCA_013399055.1 Ramphastos sulfuratus
ACTGCACACAGTACTCCAGTATGGGGATGATAATAAGCACACTAAGGATTGCCTTGAATGCAGATTGTGGTAAAGAAGCTCCTTTGTAAGTACTTAAGTTTACTATTAACCTCATTCACTTTGTTATACCTTCCAGACCCAATTTAGCAAAGCTCTTAAATGCATGCTCATATCCCACTGAGTGCAGTCTGTCAAGTAGAGTACATCACATAGTCAATAATATACCTTACCTGTCAGATGTTACATTGGGATGTCAACTTGGGTTTTCTTATGGCTGCTGATAGATTTTGAATTTCCTTCATTATGGTTGGCCAGTTCAAAACATTTTCCATCAGAAGCTGTTATTTATATTTGTGCACAAAATTTGATGCAGCTGAACCAAATCCTCTTTACAGGGTGTTTTAAATTAAGATCTTAGTGCTTAGCTTTTGCTTAGCTTGCTGCTCAGAGGGAATTTGTCATCTCATAATATTTAGTTGTCTTCTATTGTGTGAGTTAAAATCTTCGGTTTTGAACAAGGATCATCTTTGTATGGGAAGCCAGTTTCTACTGGGGTTTTTTTGGTTTGTTTTGGTTTTTGGTTTTTTTTTTTTGTTTTGGTTTTGGGTTTTTTTTAACTTTAATTTTAAATTTTTTTATTATTTATTTTACCTTTTTTATTTTACTTTTTATTTTTATTTTACTATTTTATTTTATTTTTATTGTTATTTTACAAAATAACAATAAAAATGTAAGCTTGTCAAACCAGCATTGTCATCTGCATATTTAAGTATCAAAGAAAATATAAAGAAAAAAATAATTATGCAATTGTTACCTATAGCAAAGCTAGAGTCACACTAGTTTATGACTGGAATTGGTCTGCTCTCACCATTCCTACACCTCAACCACAGAGCGTTATGACATGAAATCTTAGCTATTGATAGTTGCAATCCTCAGACACTGCACAATAGGCATTTTAGCAGATCTTTTTTCCCTTTTTACAAGTTCTGTGCTGTATGAGCAATAGTAATTAGTTGCTGTCCTGTGTGAATACACTGTTGCTAGAGTTAAAGAGCCAAGATGATAAAACTACTGTGGTGGATGTGTTCGAAATTGTCAGTGATCCTCACAGTCCCAAAGTTCACACAGAACACCTGCCTAACTCTCATCTCATTTACAAGTTTTCTTAGATTGGATTCCTCATTTCAAATTACAGATAAAGGGCTTAATTCTGCACATTTGAGTGTGCATATCTAATAATTTATTCTTACTATTTTCCCCTGATTTTTTTTTTTTTTTTTTTTTTTTTTGTCATCACTGTAAGCNGGTCATCACTGTAAGCAAGGCTGTGGAAAAACAAATCTTAGTTGCTTGCTTTCTGTGGAAAAGCTTGCAGACTGCATAGGCATTTTAAATGTAAAACACCAAGCAGAACACAGTAACTGTGAGAGTCAGTCACACAGGTAACTGTCACCTTGTCAAACATCTGAGAAGCCTGTGGCTGGCCATTTTCCTTACCTGTCCTATGGATAAAGGCTAAAATATTTACCTGTCAAAACACAATAGAAATGTTGTTCTAGTAGAAGCAGCACAGATCCACACTTTATATTTACTATGTTGTCTCTGTTCCTTGATGTGAGACATCAGACAAGTAATTTAACCTGAGTAGCTCCATGTTTTTTTCTGTAAACTTGAATAATGTCAATGTATACCTAATGTTAAGGATGTTATACAGATTTTAATTAAGCAGTCCAGCCAAGCACTATGCGATACTGACATAAAAAGTGCTGGCCATAAGAGGAGAGTAGGATGAGTGGCAGAAGATGAACTCAAATAGACCTTTAATAGCATTGCTATTAAATAAATAAATAGATAAAATTAAAATTCAGTCTTTGAATTGAACATTAGAAGCTAACAACAAATCATTCTGTGCCAAAACTTTCCTCTGTTGATGCCACAGTAGAGATTTCTAATCCATATTCTGAATCAGAGGTAGTTAATGTAAAGTAAGTGCTGATTATGCAAGAGACTGATGATGTCAAGCAAAGCCCCAGGGGATGGTCTTGAGAGGAAACTTTTGCTCTCTAGCTTTCTGGTAAGATGGATTAATTTTGATTTTCAGCCCTTGCTTAATAGCAAGTAGCCAGAATGCCAAGAAGCTCCTCCCAATATACTCTGGTGCTAAATATATTATTCCAAGAAAAATATATTCATAATTGATAAAGAGGAAAAAGTTTTGTCAGTTTTTTGGAGCCTCAGGTAGTATTATAAGCTGTAATTCTGTGTCTCGGTCTGGAGGAGAGAGGCTATAAATGTCTCCATCCAGAGGAGAGAGCCTTGTTCTTATACATTCCTGTATTGTGAAATCGAGGCACAAACAAGGCCAGATATCAAAAGCAAGGCTATTGATTAAATGATAAAGTGAACGGAATAGAGAAAGACAGGAGAGAGAAACAAATGGAGAAAGGGTAGAAGAGCAGGAAAGGAACCGCGTTATCACACACCCCCTACCCAAAAATGCTTTCTTTGGCTGGAGGATGTCTGAGGAAGGGATTCTGCTGCTTTGGCTTAGAGAAGATGTCCCTGGGTTTGTCAGTTTGTGCTGTTCTCTGCTGGAGGAGGGGAGGGAGAGAGCATCTGTGATGTTCTTTTCCCTTTTCTGAGCAGCCTCCAGCAGACAGTGTTTCTCAGTGAAGTTCTTCTCTCATCTTTCTTGGTGGTGGTGGAGAGAGGGTTCCTGGGATGCTGTTTTCAGGCTGGATGTCCATGGTGATGTTTTCTCCCCACAAGTTAGTACTGGCTGAGGGCCAATACTGAACCAAAACTGGTTAATTGCAGCTTCCCCTAGCCCACACTCTAGTCACATTGTCTTCCATGTGTTGCATCCAGGGAATCTTTCTGCGTATTCCTGTGTGCTTGCAGGGGTCCTGATGCTGAAAGAGTGAGCCTCCACCCCCTCACCCCTCAGCCTCTCACTCCTCTGATCCACATCTGGGGCTAATCAGGCCAGGTGGTGAATCTGTTGCATAATCCAGAAGCCTTTTAGACCATCCCCTCTTTCTGGGGTAGCTGATCGGTAGAGATGATCTTGTCTTTGTGGTACATTCCAGAAGGTCTACTAGTGCCCCTTCCCAGGACAGCCACTGTCTGGTGAACAGATCTTATCCTTTGTTGAGACATATCCCAGTTTCCTATACAACCACGAGGTGATTTGCATCCAGAAAGGATTCCTACACTCTATAAACACAGTGTCCAGGCCAAAAACCTTAGATGAAACTGACTCTGAGGTAATGAAAAAGGGAAGGCATACAAGAAGTTCTTTGTTGAAATGGTTCTCCTCATAAACAAAATACTGAAGTAGTTAGGATCAGGTATTTACAGTGTGTCAAAGTTGGTAACACCAAGAGAAGGTTGTTTTTTGGTTTGTTTTATTTTTCCCTTATGAACAGAAAATGGTCTGTTATCTTGAACTTGAATCTGCATATTTAGTTAACACAATATTTTTTTTAAAATTCAATGCAGTATTTAATGTTGCTCGGGAAGCAGCACTTAATGCTTGTAGCTCAAGACCAGAAACAGAAGTTGTATGTTCTGGGTATTTTTGTCATCTTAACGTCTGTGATAATGCCAGAATAGTGAATTAATATGCTAGAAGTTTAAAGAGTAGTTGAAAGCAACATTGTGTTCCACACTTAGTCAGTTCTGATATGTCTCCAATTTCTCGATCCTTTCAGAAGAAAATACATACTGCCACGTGGGTAATATTTTTGTCTAATAGCAAGTGGTGTTTAATCAATATACAAAGTTTCCATCCTTTTCCAGAAGGATGATAATGAAAATCCCTGTTGATAGTGTTTTGTAACATAGGAATTCACCCACACCCTACAGGTACAGTTACGAAAAATAAAGGAGCTGCTTTGAGATCTTCTGGTGTTTGTGCCTGTGAACTGTAGAAGGCTTTCTGGCTCCTTGAATTCCCAGAGTGCTTACATATTGGTAATCTTGTATTTGCATTCATGGAGAGAGGAGGAGAGGTCAAGCAACTCCATCTTGAGTAGAGCATGCTTCATGCTTTACAACCTCTGAAGTCGATAGTAACTAAGGAGAGGCTAATGAATGTCAGGTAAGGTGCAGAGCTCGAGTTACAAGTGTGTTGAAGCTTGAATTATTGCTTTATTTTAAGAAGTATGAATAATTTACATTTTACCTTTTCCATCAAGCTACCTTTGCTAGGACTAATTTGTTCAAATCCATGAAGCCAGGTGCTGTAGTGTAACACTACAAATCCAAATTCTTCCTCAAGAGGGAAACTGTCTCAGGAACATGGCTCAGTCTGTGCCTCTGCCACGGTCACTCCTGTAGTGTGTAACCTGAGTTACTGTCCCTGCTGAAACCACAGAGCTCCATGCACGATGCAGATAAAGTCTTGAGCTACATAATCCATGCAGAGTTCTGTGATATCCATCACTCCTGCCAAGTAGACGAAGGGATATTTTTCAGCTGTGCCTACCACAGATCAGTCTGGAAGGATCTCCATGCTGCTTGCTTCTGCAAGAAGTCTGTGTTGCACCAAATTGTTTTTGCCCTAGCCATCTGCAGTAGGTAACCAGTGTCTTGGTGGTAAGCACCAAGCTCACAGATGAACTAGGAGGATAATGTCATTGCTGACTGTTAAGACTTAGATTTAGACATCACGTGGTAACTGCTGTATCAGAGCATCTATCTGTAATGTTTCTTAGGGGGGTTTTCTCAATTCCGGCATTCAGCTGAATTGTAGCAATGCTGAGAATAAGAATTTGTACTTCCTACGTTCTTTCTCTTCTAGCATTCCACCACTTCAAAATAAGGGTTAAATATACCATTTTCAGGCTGTAAAGATCTGTCAAATGAAGTGACTTTTCCAAAAGCCATGTCAGTTGTTTACAGTAACACCTGATATAAATAATTTCAACAATGTGTAAGGTTCTTGTTTTTCTAGGCACTCTAAAAATGTACACAAAGAGATGATTTCCGCTCTGAGGGGATTTTGGTTTGAGTAGATTTTAAAACAGAAGCAGGGAGAATGAGAGACAGAGGTTTCTTTTGCCATGCAACAGGTCGGGCACGACAGTCATAAAACACTGTGCTTTAAACACTTGATCTGTTTTTTTCCTTCCAATAAACACTCAAAAAACATTTATTTCTTTATATATACACATAGTAGCTATATGATATTGCTCTGAAACACAAAACCTGAAGGTGGTGCAGTGTTAGAAAATTATATATGAACCTGGTGATGAAGATTGGACACTGCAATTTGTAACTGGTGTGGCTATAAACCATTGCCCACTCTGTAAATATTGATACCTAATTGGAAGATAAACAGCAGCAAAGGAAAACATCTCCTTGCTAGGAGGAGGTAAAAAGATGAGCTCTTAAAACATATAAATACTGTTGCCATGTCTACAGCAGTACCTCTTTAATCATACAAAGGCTGTACCACTCTGTCTGCCATTAGTATGAGGTTTATGACACAAAAAAAGTGGCTTATGGCAATTGCTTCCCGGTAGCCCAGTGCTCATGGACACACTTCTGATTTGTTTTAAAAATGAATGTTTCAAAACAGAGCATATTAGTGTCAACCCACTTCTGCCTTCCAAATATATTTATCCTAGTGTTTGTCATTTAGAGGTTAGATTAAAACTTTAATGGAATAAGGCTAATCTTTAGCTTCAGATTGCTGGCAGGATGGGGCGGGGGNCTATGGCAGGAGGTTGGAACTAGATGGTCTTTGAGGTCCCTTCCAACCTTACCATTCTATGATTCTATGATTCTATCTGTGCCAATGGCGTCATCCCAGTTAGTCTTTAAGCAGACATCATTGCTCGCATTTTGACCTTTCACTTTGTTTAAAGCTCTGTTGAAATTAATAGAAAGCCTATCAACCTTCTAAAATAGTGCCTCTCTTCAATCCACTGAATATTTGTAGTGTACCTCTGCATACAAGGAATGAGTGATAATTGGGTCAAATAATCCCCACGAAAAAAATGGTTACTTTTAAATAGTTGGTTTTGCTAACTGGCCTTGAGCTTGCACTAAAAATTTCCATTGCACAACATTTGCATTGCCCTGGAGCAGCAGCAGCTTCTCAAATCTTCACTCCAATCTGGAGACTGGATGGAATTTCAGCTATGGCTGTCCAAAGAATGGATTCTCTTACATCCTGTGCTGACCTGTGCATATTCCTTGTGCTACCAGCAAAATTGGGTAATGGATTTCCACAGCACCAGGTCTTTGTATAGGAAGATGTTGCTCAAATTGCATCGGTCTGAGAAAGAATCAGGCAAGATCAGCAAATTTACTTAGGTAGAGGCTGAAACACAGCACTGTGCAGCTTTGTATTAGGCCTTTGCCGTGGGTTTTAAAGAGCTGACAGAATGAGACTCTTAAATGAACTGGAGAGAAAACAGAATTATGTTTGGAGAGAGAGATACAGAAAGAAATTACAGGGCAGATACAACATCCATAGCAACCCCCTTGAATTCCCCCCAACCCAAAACTAAATCCATCCTCCCCAGTGCTCCAATCCCCCCTCCCACTGCCTTTGCCATCCACAGGCCCAAACACAGCCTCTGGAGGCCCCAAACCAGGCCTGCTCCTCACGTGTTTGTGCTGACAAAGCAGCTCCTGCCAGACACAGCAGGATGGGGGGAGAGGAAAGGAGGTTGCAGAAAGGAGGATGAGCTAGCCATGTATGAGTTTATAAAGAGATAGCAGAACTATGGGATTGAATAGCAATTTTCAAGTCCCTAGAGGATTATTTAACCCAATAGTTCCCAACCCAGGACAGTCTTTACTATATTTTTAGTGGAAAGAGAGCATCCAAAGCACTTCTGGATCTTGATATTTAAGAATTATTATGGACATCTCAGTAGTTGGGGGGGGGGAGCGATTAAGATCCATAGGAAAATGTTTGTTTTTTCCATTCACTTTCAAAATAAAGTTCCTCATCTGCTAAAATTTCAGCACAATTGATTTCTCTCATAGTAAAAACTTCTACCATAATTTGAATTTATTTGGTATTACTTATTAAGTATTATTGGTATAGCTGAACAGACCAAAGTCACTCTGGTCATCACACCTCCAGAATCTAATGCAGAAGGGCCCTGGTTTGAGTTGGAACAGAACTAATTCTCTTCAGTTATTTTACTTTTAAGCTCAGTTTCTTTTAAGTTACTGGACTTTCTATAACTACCATTTATTTTCACAGGCAATGAGTAGTGATGACACTTAATGGTTCTAGTTAGTGCTAAGGATTGTTATGCAGGTCAAAGCCACTGCTTCTTCCTGAATCAGCTCATGGCTGCTGAAGAGTGAAGTCTGGGATTCCCCATCCACAGCATCAGTGGTGACCATGATGTAAATTCTATCAGGGGAGTTGGGTTCAATATTGCTTTTGCATATACTTGTATATCTTTAATTTTCTTGTTATTATTTTTATTGAAGCAGTTTTAGGTGGTTTTGTTTGACTTTTTCCAAGACATAAGCCATGTTCCCTTGTTCCCTTTCTCTTCCTCTTTGGGAAGGGAAAGAGGTTAACAGAGAGCATTGTGACTTGTTTAGTGGCCAGCTTAGCCCCAACCCTTGACAGGAGAAAAGACTGAAGCACAAGACTTTGTATTTAGAAGCAGTATCAGATAGATACACCCAGCACCAGCAGAGTTAAAGCAAGTAATGTTTTAACTCCTAAAACATCCTTGACGAACGCTTTCTTGACTAGCATCAGCTGAGGTCACCTTTCTTCATTTTATTCAGGTTTAAAAATTGCTTCTCCTTTAATGCATGGCACGGATCTTCAAGTCATTTTTTTCAAATCAATTTTATTACCGACAATTCTATTCCTGAGAAATCTGAATGTAACAGATTACATAGGATTGTGCTGAACTTCACCAGATGGTTAGCTACATAGATCCTCAGAAAAGAGCTGTGTCATTGAAAGGGCTTCCCTGCTTAAATTCAAGCAGGGCAGAAATACCCTGTAAGGCCTATTACTTCTACCCAGTAGGTTCCAGTCTGTGTAAGAAACTTGCAAAGAAAGATAGGTCTTAATAGCGTTTAGTGCTTGTGTACATTTCCATATTTTCTGAAAAGGTGCCGGGAGCCTTACACACCTTTATCTGCAGTCACTGACTGCAGTGTCATGCAGACATAAAGAGTTTGTCTCATTCCTACATTACCAGCAGTGCGTCACACGACATAAAAATGAGCACAGAAGGCTTCATATACCAATTGCCATTGACAGGTTTGATTCATACTCACACATTTGGTCTTCGGAGGATTAGAAACACAATGCAAAGGCTTTAAAGTACTTTTTTATTGACATATCAAATTAAGGCTGTAACATCCTACTTTATGCACTGGTAGAGAAGTCAAAGGAAAAAAAGCAGGGGGAAATAGCAATTACTCTTTCATAACAACTGCAAAGAATGTTATCAACACTACTGATATTAAAGCCATTTACTCACCACCACCAAGGCATTATGTAATTAAAACATATGGCTGGGATTAACTGAAAAAGGAGAGGAAATTGAACATTAAAGGTGACTCTGCCTTTAATTCACTGTATTGTTGTGGGAGGGCGAAGGATAGCGATAACCTTATCTTTGAATTTCCAGCCTTTCATCAGCTTATAGCCTGCATATTTAAGTGTTAAAAAACAAACAAAACCCTGAAGTATTATAAAACCTGATCAGTAACTTTCAAAAAAATTGCCTGTATTTACATGCTAAGTGCTTCAGTGTATAGAATTGGTGCCCTCCACCCTCTGTATTTTTTTTTTCAGTAAAAAGAACAATTTTGGCTTTTAGTGAAAGGACTGTTTAAATATTATGTTTAATTAAATCAGTGGAAATTTCCATTCTTCTAATTTCTTTTTTTTCTTAAAGGTTATATCCCAGAAAGCTCATTTCTGGAATGATTTTCACAATATTGTTTAAACACAAAGGCTGAGCTGTCTTGTTAGAGTGCATATCAGATTAGTTCTTATGACAGTCTATATAGAGCTACTTTCATTTATACTAAGTGAAGAGTAGACTCTTTATGATTCGTTTGATGTAATAATATGAGACTCCTCCTTCTATTGTTCTGCCTTTTTTGATGCCAGTTTCACACCAGTACTTAAAGAGAGTAACTACATCTTTTTTACTCCCATGTCCTTACAAAATAATCACAAACTGTAATCACTGTAATTTACTGTCCTTGCTTGCATTAGTAGGAACTCCTTGGGAGTTTATGAAGTTGCTATATTAATAATTCAAAAGAGCAAACATATTTTTATCTTTTATTTTATATTTTTTATACTTTTATATTTTTTATCATATATTTTTTATCTTATCTTTTTATCTTATACTTTTTAAACCATGGGCTTCTCAAACAATTAATGACCACACTTCTCTTGACGATCTTGAAGGTCCTTTCCAACCCAACCCATTCTATGATTCTATGATTCTATCTCCATCCTCAGTCATCTGGCCCTCTGTCTGAAGGGCCCTGTACCTGCTGTGTGTGGGCAACTGGGAAGACTGGGAAGATCGGGACAGGACTTGCGTCCCTCTCCTGCCTTTTCAAAAGAACTTAAGTAGGTTGACCATCCAACTTACTCATGTTCTCACCAAATTGGTCATGCAGGGTTATCCAAAGGGACTCACATGATTGCTGATGTCTAGGTGGAATTTGCCTCCTAGGCTGAAATGCCCTTCTGGGAGGTGAATATCTGTTTCTGAGGGCAGAGACATTTATCCATTCAGAAGGTGAAGGAATGGTATCTTTCTCCTCCATCAACTTGGATATGGAGGTTTTAGGTTCCTCCTTCAGCTCTTTCATGCTATCTTTTATGCCATCATTTATCTCTGTAGCCATATTTCTTATGGCAGAGACTACAGAAGTATGCAAAGACTGCCCTCCTGCTGTCTCATTTGGTCAATACATTCACCACCAGTAGGAAGCCTTTCATCATTGTTCTTTCTCACAAATCTGCTTGCCAAGATATTAACATAAGATGGAGAAGCAAGTTTAATAAGCTTCTTTGAAAGACCTGTTCAAACAGGAATGTCATCAGGATTCTATGTACCTTCATCTCCCTAAGTTATTTCCTTCACAGCAAACTTCCTCAGAAGCTTAATTCCCTGTGCAATTGTAGTCCACTTCCTAGGTGCCCATGGCAAATCATCTCTGGAGGGGTACTTCAGCAGCACAGCCAATAAGAGGCTTATCCACAAGATAACCTTACCAATAGGGCTTGATACGTATTTGTCAATTCCACTTTCTTTCATAAGTGGCCCTGTTGGTTTTGCTGAGTGGTCACTTACCTCTAGAACAGTGGCACCTGTATCACAGCATCTCCCTAACCAGCTTAGAATTGATTCTCCTGTTTCCTTCTGGTATTCTTTTCTTAGCTGCCTGATTTCTTTCCTGGGCTCTTTAGAACTCGGGATATCATCATCTGCATCTTCTTCTCCTTGGTTTGTAAAGTCTCTTAAGGACATTCTTAAACTCCTCAGAACCTTCATCTTCCTTAACATGTGCCTTCCAATAGCCTTTTCGCTTGTCATCACTGTACTGTGGCTTCAATACCTTAGCAATGTCCCTAAGGCTAATTTTCTCTTCCTCATCATCTGTCTCACCCTGTCTGTTAGATGTACCTTTTCCTGCATCCTCTTCCTCCTTAGAATCACAGTCTCTCTGAGTCTTAACTTTTGCCTTTGCTGCAGCTAGGAAAGCTTTAGAAGTACTCTCTAGGGGATCACGTAATGCAGGTTTATCTGATTTCTGTTTTCCTTTAATGGGAGGTGGAATAGGAGCAGTTTTAGCAGTAGCAGAGGCTGGAGTAGCATCAGCCTTAGCCGCAGCTGCAGCTGGATATGCAGAGCCAGATGCCACTTGGCTGCCTGCCTCCTTACCAGGAGCAAGTGAGCTCTTGTCACACTTGCCCACTTCTGCTAGACTTGTTTCCATCCCAGTAGCAGTGGGCAGAAGTATCCATGCCTCACTAGTCATGGCTGCTGCAGCTGGAGGTTCCTCCTTAATGGCAGACTCCCACCTCTGCTCAACTCACTGCCCCCCTGCTTTATTGTTTACTCCATCCTGACCCTGGCTGCCTGGTAATCTCACCTGACTAGGCTCAGAAGTTCTGTTTATCTGCCATCTGCACAGACTCAGGAATGTCTCCTCAAACGTGTTTTTTCTACACACCAAGCCACAAACAGCCCTGTAATTACAAGGACCAGAATTAAACATAAAAGGCATACAACAGTACTGCTTCCAAAAACATGACAGTCCAGCTGTCCCACAAAATCTCCTGCACTCCCAGGGAGAACCAACTCCACTAAATCATATGAAACACTCACAGTAGCATTCTTATAAGCAGTAGAATTATAGCCCATCCAATCAAAACGATAATTACCAAACTTTGCCAACATGGATTTCACTGCTTTCCACAATAGTTTTATTAGGTACCAGCCAATTTTCTGATAAAGATTCCACAGAACACATTTATAAAATATCCACAATTTCGCTGAGTAAAGGAAATGCCATCACACCCATAATAGCTTCACTTTAGCTTCCGGAATTGATTATTAATAAATCAGTTGAGCTGGTCCCACATTTGTGCGCCAAATAATGAATGTGGTGGGTTAGGAACTTACACACACACACACTACTGAAATTTACCAGACCAGTTCAGACAGCTGGGAAGTAAGATAAAGCTCTACTTACAGTGAAGCTAAATTCACAAGCACATGTACACAATATATTTACAAGTGCTTGTAATTATATACAAATCAAGAAATAATACAGAAATCCAAATTCCCTCCCGGACAAAGAAACTGCCTAGAAGGGGCTCAAAGCCTCCCTCCCTCTCTCTCTCCCAGACAGACAAACAATCAGCAAAGCTTACTCGTTAGCTGTTAGCAGAAGACACTAGAGTGGAGCAAAGGAGAAGTGAAAGGAGAAGCAGCAAGGAGGGATAACTTGTTTACGTTTTGACTTTTCATCCCTTTTTACAAACCAAGGAATGACATAGCCATCATCACCCTTATTCTTTTATTACCGATAATCCAACTTATCTCCTTGGAATATTCCAATTAGCCTCAAACCAGGACACCATGTTTAATTATTTTCCCAAGACAATAAAATTTTTTTGAGGGAAAAAAAAAAAAGTCTCATTTTGGAAATTGCATTTCCCTTCCCAAATATAAAATTCCCTGGCTATTTCTACAGCAACTGCCTGAACGTGAAACAACTTTTGTCAAAAGGTGCAGAGAATATTGCAAGTGATTGAGTAACAGATCTAAAAGTGTCACTGCTCTTTAGCTGAGTCATGTGAATTAAGCACATTCAAGCTTCCACATCAGATGCAATTGCAAAATACACTTTGGTATCTAAGCCACCCTAAAGAGGCAGCATATTTGAATTTCTGCTGACATCAGGGTAGGGTCAGGCAAAATCATTTCACAAGATACAATGGTGTGACTCTTCAGGCAGCAGTAACTAGGTCATTTGCAACATCTCGGTCTCAGACTCTCTGCAGTCATCACTGAATCTGTCTGCTTATTAATTTTCACCTGCTCATCAGTGGAGACACCTCTGAAACTAACAAATTACCCAGTTTCAGTCAATAGCTTCTGCAGTTCTCTGGGTGGAATTTGTGTGAGATTTTATTACCAAGAAAGGTAGAAAGTTTTCTCTGAAAGATTTCCTGTAAGGCTTCTGACCTGCTCAATGTACAACAGCCCTGTGAAAGAACAGAGAACTCTTCATCTGATTCTTCAGGCAAACCAAAGCTTCAACAAAGTATTTAGGCATCTTGTTAATTCTGACATGAGGAGTCAAGCACATAAAGGCTTGGAGACATGGACTTAGAAGACCTACTTGAGGTCTTTTAAGTCTGTGAGGAAGCAGGAAAATGAATATTTTTTTCCCCAAATCTCAGCACTCCCCTGCAACATTTTCCCCTTACTATGTAGCTTTAAACAGGATGAGCAGCTTACTACACTGTCACTGAAATCTCATCCTAAACTGTGAGAAGATTAATACATAGCTCCAAACCAGAATGTTTGTATTTGTTCTTCAAACCTACCAGTTCTAACTAATGGCACAAACTTTGGGTTCTGTTAAGTACATGCTTTCCATGGCTTTTGGGGGTTTTTTTTATGTGGGTTTTTTTTTTTTGGTTTGGTTGGTTCGTTGGTTGGTTGAGTTTTTTGGTTTTGTTTGGTTGGGTTTTGGTGTGTGTTTTTTTTTTAAATCACATTTTTCACAGGATTTGATTTTAACTTCATGGAATGATTCTGCTTTTAAAAACAAACTTTTGCATTATCACAGTAGTATTACTTTGACTTAGTAGGTAAGGAATCAGAGGAAAAACTCATGTAGATAACCAGTGAGAGACCAAAAAAACCTGATCAGTGAGAAACAAATGGCAAGAGATTATTTTCTATATCACTAGCTGTGATCCTTTATAACAGACCTCAGCTAGAGCTTATAGAAGTATGAACAGTGTGTAGCACTCATGAGTATTTTACACTAAATAAGGTAAAAATAACAGTGCACACAGAAGCTGTTATTCACTCTCATAGGTATAGCACTTGGAACAGTAGTCAGTCAAGTAACACCATTGCTAAACTATAGCAAGGACAATTCCTCCCCAAAATCCCCATATGCATGTGGTTGTCAGCTCACCTTCGATCAGCTGCAGCCAGTCAGTAAGATATTTGCAATCCTATCAGCAAGGATTAGACATAATTCTCGGGGATATATTCTGTAAGCCCTGCTTTTCAATATATATGACAACTATACAGCAGAAGTAAAGGAACCAGAAAATTACCACTCAAGAGGATAATTTTTTTGAGAGTGCAATAGCTGGTGCATCACATTCTCAGGCTTGCAGCTGATGCTCCAATTGTGCAGTCAGGCATCTTCATGTAGTCAGTTACAGAGTCAGGGCCTAATGGCCAAAGTGCTGTGCAGGTAAGAAACAAAAATGCACCATACCCTGGATCCGAGTATGATAACATTCAAACCAAGAATCTCAATTAAACTCAAACTGTCTCATCTTTATGAAAAGCAGAGGTCATCCCTGAATGTATGTTAAAACATACTTTTGTTGCTGCACAAGTATTTTTGAACAGTTGGGGACAACTGAAAAAGAAAGAAAAAGCATACTTAGAAACATTTCTGTGATACAAATTGCACATGGGGAGAGAAAGAGGGATCAGGGGAGAGAAAGAAGGACCAGACTAGTTAGGACTGGAACTCTTGAACATGCATCTGCACACTACATATCAGACCCTGGGCACTGAAGACTTACTTTTCTCTTTACTCCTATGAATGTGCTACAAGTGGTAACTCAAAACACTGTGCTTGGCCTTGTTTAAGCATTAAGATACAGGTGTGTGATGGTTTGGGAGTTACACACACACCCCTGCTGTGAAAATCACCCAGACTAGACTCAGCCAGCTGGAAGTCAAGGAATGAAGCTATATGAAGCTTAGCACAGTATACTAGCAGATATTTAATATATATTACAAAATATATGCACCTATATACAGACATAAACAAGTTAAAGGTAATACAGAAACACAACACCCCTCCCAGAAATCAGAGTCCCCAGCAGGGGCTCCCAACCGCCCTTCCACCTTCTTTCCATCCCTCTACCTTACCCCAGGGTCTGCCTTACGTGCAAGGTGAGTTTGGAGGATGGGCAAGGGGGGTTAGAAGCAGAGCGCTGAGTTGGGTTACACAGTGGAAGCCCAGGGAGAAGACACAGGAGCTCCCAGAGAGAGACTCTCTGTGTTATCTATATTTGTGTCCTTGTTTTTATACATCTCAGCAAGCCTATGAGTGCAGCAGACATCACCAGTGTTTGCTTTTCACAGCCTAGAATCTACTTTTTTTCATTATAATACCACAATTAGCCTCAAACCAGCACAAGGTGGAATGGAAATGGGTCAAGGACAGGTCATTCACAACTCAGCATTTTGTTTGGTTCACTTAAGTTTTCAGTTTACTTTCACAGGCACAGGTTAGGGTTTATACTGGCAATGCAGAGAGTGCAGCAGTATATGCAGAAGTATGAAGAGATGTGAGTACTTGCAGGGCTCTGCTCTACTTTTGCAAGAGACCCAGAGTACTGACAGCAGGGCAAGATGTTTTGCAGAAGCTGTTTGTCAGCCTCACATTCTCTTCCTTCTCAACACACAGCTTTGTTTTTTTAAGCTCTTAATGTGTGATATGAGACCTGCATAAACAGAAATAAGTGGCATCAGGTAATCATCACAGTAACTGTGACATCCTCATGCAGCACCTCACAAATGAAGGGGAGCTGTACCTTTTGAAGACATACTATGAAGTGAAAAATATTAAAATTATCTATATAATGCTGCAACGTGGATGCCTCTCAAATCATTTCTCAGCAAAAAAAGAAGCACTGTCTGCTAGTAACAGCTAAAGATCATGTTCTAATTTTAGCAGTTGCAGTTAACTCACTCCCCATTGTGTTGCACTTACCATGAGAAGGTTTCTAACTGCTTCGGCACTGAAAGGAAACAAGCATGGAGTCATTCAACTGCAGTTCTATGTGCAAATATGCCTCTAGGACCATGAAGGGAAAGCACATGGAATCTCCTGCTCTAACCATTCATCCAAACATTTCCACACATCTCTTACAATGCAAATGCTGGGAAAAAACTTCCACACAGTGTTTTAGCTGTCTCTATAAAAGCATGATCATTGGCATGCATGTACGAGACATGTGTACACTGCATACCTGGAATTGCAAAGAAAACTTTCAATCAACAGGTCCCTTGACATCAAAAAGATCTATTATTGACTTTATTCATAGATTATGATTATGTCTTATATAACTCAACAATTATTAAGTTGATATATTGATTTGTTTACTAAACCTCTGGACACCATAATATGAACTGTCTTGTTTTTTCAATTATCATTTAGCTGCCAGAATGGTGATTCAAGGTAAAGAATTCCATTTCACATCATGTAACCATTTTCTGCATTAACCTCTAACAGGGCCTGCAATACAATCCAAAAACTTCTCTGTAGAAAAGATGATATACCACAATGCTGCAAACAAAATTCTTTTATAGTAATGAGATTTTTAGTTGATCCTAAAGCATGCACTTAGGACAATCCTAGCAGCTATTATCTATATATATTAAAAATAAATAATGAGACTCCCTTGGTAAGCAGTGGTAGATGTAAGGCTTTTTAAAGAATAATTTTTCAAATTTTCAATTAACAGTGTAAACATATTTGCATTTTAGAATAAAATCTTGAGCAAGTTACTTCGCAGCAGGGAATGAGAATTCCTTTTTCATTCAAAAAGGGTAAGAATAAAGAAAAACTATAAATCCAGTAATTGTCGACATAAAGTTATGATGTAATGCCAAGGTTCTTGAACTGTCATTTGCTTTTGTGCACAGATTAATCACTGCTCTGAGATTGTGACTGAGCAGACGTGGAAATCTCAAGTGGGCAGGACTCACACAGGCATCAGAAAGGCCATTGAATGGAGGGTGCAGCTTGTCACTACAGATAAAATAGCAAGACTGGAGACTCGTATGGTTTTTGGCAAAATTCACTGAGCATGCCTACAGGTATTCAGGAAGGAGATATATACACACATAGTATATGTGTGTGTGTGTGTGTGTGTGTGTGTGTATACATTGAGAGAACAATGAATAAATTCATATGTGTGATTTATTCCTGGCACTAATATGTAGGCATATGCAGACTCACTCTGTCCCATCCCCAAAATGGACAGGGGCCATGCAGACTAAGGCTCAGCACCATGCTCATTTGCAGCACAGCTTTGCAGGGGCCTCTGGGCTTGGGAAAGGAGGGATACAAATACAAATTATGCTGGCATTTTTCCCTAGGTGTGCAAATAGTGATGCAAAGCAGGGGAAGAAACTGCACTCAAATAACTACAACTTCCAAAAAAAGCTGAAATGTCTGAGGATGCACATTAAAAGTGACACAAAGTACATTCTTGCTGTACTCTGAGGAGTAGCTCAGCATGTAAAACTCCTTGAACTGCAGAAGTAAACTCTTGCCTTTTTGTCTCAGTGATACACACACTCACACTGAATTTTAAGCATATCTGCAGGCATTGTTGAGCTGTGGCCTGACTGAGCGTGAAGGGCACTGCCATAGAATTCCAGGGTAACTCCAAAGGTTAGCTTGGAAAGCTTAGATGATACCTCATCTGCACAATTGTTTTCACTGCTCTGAACGTTTAACTCCCTGGTCATCCATGAATACAAGTATCTTGGGTCATGAGCAATTGATGTAGACAATAGCTAACTTGAGAGAAACATGTTTTTTGCTTAGATTCAGAGGTGCTGAGGATAATAGAAATTTCTTTTAAAATCTTTTCTAAAATGGAATTATAGGCATAAGTATGGATATTCACCTTAACTGCTGATGGATAATGAAGCACAGGATGCTTGTGTGCACCCCTGGCTTGGTCAGCAGAAGCAGCCCAGCAGCGCACTTACTTAGCAGCAGTAGCAGTAGGCATTTTCGTTCGCAGATGAGATGAGTTGATACTTGTAGCATCATTCTGTTTCAGCTAAAAGTCTGAGAAAACTTTACCCTCTGTTGCAGGTGGAGGACCACAGAGAAGTTCCTCCAGAGCACCAGGTGGTCTCCAGAGAGCAGACACAGGAGTCTGTACTGTTTGTTGCTTCACCCCACCCTGCAGCTCCCTGCGTAAGGGGAACCTACAGCCAACTCTCTCCTTCTCCCTCTCTGCTGCCAGCACAGGGCTGCAGTCTCTCAGGTCTGCAGGGCACATCGCCGCCCTGCCTGCCAAGCTAACTCCCTGCTGTGCCACAGGCCTACAGGAGGGGGCAGTGAGGCTCAGTTGGGGGCACTCAGCCCTGTGTGGGGGCTTTGGGCCTGCTGCTGGGCCTGCTGAGGAGCTCTTGGGAAGCATCAAAGGGTTTGGCCTGGTGGGCTCAGGTGCAGAGCTGAGCCAAGGCAGATTGATTTGTGGATGCATTTCCTTAGTGCTTTTATATCTTTTGTCCTTTTGGCTACTTTGCAGACAGCATTTTCCATTTAACTTCCAACTCTGTGTGGGTGCTTTTATTTACCCCTTTGGGGCAACTGCTTTCTGTCCTTTCTCTCTGGGCACCTTGTGGCTAGCACCAGAGCATCCTCCAGAGTCCCCGCTCCAGAAACAGGCATTTTAAACCTGCACTGCACAGAAACAAAGCTTCAGAGTGGAGAAACTAAAATAGTTATGGACTGTCACAAAGAAAACTGAAAAATATTTTCTGTTTTACAGGCTGTAATTATACTGAAAAATATTTTCCCATTTGCTGTGATTAGTATGCATATGTCTTAGGAGCACTGTTAATGAACAAGTGCACATGACGGAACAGACAGGACCCTGAACAAGTGCCCTGATGAAGGAGTTGCGACTTTGACTCGCACAGGGTGATTGCTTCTGAGCTGAGAAACACCTGATGGCTCCACATTGCCAATTCAGGTTTTTTTCAATTCTTTTTCCATTATGTGGCAGAATTGGATACCTCGTGTGGCACTTTTCCACAAACGTCTCCTCCCTCAATATCTCCCTGTTGGGTCTCATCTGGACACACTACCTGAGAGCTAAACAAGACAGAAGATATGGGCAAAGAACTGCCAGCAAGGGAAAAAACGACCAGCAGAGCTGCTCTTTGCATGAGTCATTTGAGATAAAAAGGTAGCTATGTAGAGTAGAAAGCTAGTCATATTAAAAACAAAAGGATGTACTTCAGCAAAACAGGATGCCTGAATATTAAGTGTTGAGGTACTTAATCAGGGTGAGAAAAAGCTCAGGAGCAGCTGCCTGCAACCAATCAGAGAATGAATAATGTGTGACCAGGCAGTTCCATTCCTGTATAAATATGTGCTAACTCTCTGTAACAAACGAGCAATCTTGGATGTATCATATTGATATCGCTGCTCACCTCATCTTGCGTCCTCCTCCCAATCCCTAGTGATCCTGGGCGCTGTGCGACTCCACCACATCTCCCCATACTGCAGTTCCACCCTGTCACAGCCATGCTTCTGCCACAGGGCAGGCTGGCTGTAAGGGACTGCTGTCTATTCCCACTTTCTCCTTCTCCCACCAAAGAGCAGAGCATTTAACATCCTCTTGGGCATCAGTGCACTCTTAGCGGCAGCCACGCAATGCTTCCCACTTCCAACTGGAAAGGCTGCAGAATGCGAGAGTCGAGAGGAGAATAAGCTACACCATTCCTTCTAAATAATCTTGGAGTAAGGACGGAGGGAATCATAGGATCAAAGGAAAAACTTTAAAAGCAGAAAGTGTGCCTGAGGTGGGGCAGTAAATGGGATTGGACAGGGGAAAATAAAGGAAAAACTCTGTGAGAAAGAAGAAACAGTTCTCATGTGAAGCAGAGTTTCAAAGGATAAAAAGTATCAGTTTCTCATTAGTTATATTTGAATATCAATGTGAGGCATTAATACTCCTTGTGTGTTGCTACCACAGAAGGTAAATATATAGAACCTGCAGGGTTAGCTCTGTCGGACTGGGAATGGTTGTACTGGGGAGGATTAACCCATGCCAGTCTCTGAGCGTTCCCTGCTGTGCTTCTGCACCGCTTGCCAGCTTGATGCAGCACAATGTTTTCAGACACCTCATTGTTTGAGGGAGTATCAGTGAAATCTAACTGCCCTATGTTCCCCATACCAGGAGATTTCAAATGTTAGTCTTTAAACTTTCAGTGACTTGGAGAACAGCAGCAGATGAAGAACCTTGAGGACTAAGTCCCTTGCTCATTCATCACCATCGCTACAGAGGGGTAGGCAGCTCAAGTTCTGGCTTGCTGTCTGGTCCAGGTATGGTCTCCACAGCCATCAGAGTGGGGAGTGTGAATTCCTAGGATGGGAACAGGCAGGACTGTCATGGATGAGTGATTTGTGAAGGCAGGACTCATTTCACCATAGTTCAGCCACCTAGAACTTAAACATCTAGTCTAGGCCAGTAGTCTGGGCTATTTCTGAGACCAGTTGGGAGAGTCAAGCACTGTAATGTAGGACCCATCTGATGTTATCCTTTGACAGGCACTCTTCTGCATAATTAAAAAGAAAAAAAAAGATTTGAAAGTTCCAAAAACTTTGAAAGGTTACCAGAATCACTTTAATGGTTTAATCACTGGGGATTAGTCTGATACTTCTAAGCTCTTTGCATCAAACAACTCTCAAAATAGTGAATGCTATCAATCTGGGCTAAATATCAGATGCCTAAGAGTTCATCCTCCTCCTACCACTCTCTCTGGATTCTGGCATTCCTCTTACAAAGGAAAACTGAAGTGTCATATTTAATTGATCTTGAAATAACCACCAAATTGCCATGTACTAGTATTCTGACTTCCATAGCTGAACCTGCCATAAATGGGATCAAATGCACACATTTTCCTTCCTTAGCTCTGTATTTAAATATCTTCTTTCTCTTCTCTTTATTTTTTGTTCAACTACCAGTTTTTCTAGGCTTGTGAAATAATCACAGAAGTGAGGAGCAGTTTGATGTTACTTGCTGCAATAATCTCCTTGCTTAAGCAAGATTTCAAACATTTTTAAATATCAAGCCCAGTAAAAATAGCTTACAAAAATAGACTGCAATGTCTTGTCTTAGCTTGAATCAAATCATGGAATGGCCAGATCATAACAGAGGAAGAACAGAACAGCCTTCAGAGAACTGGTGACACTACTGTGTCATCAAGGTCTATCAGGAAAAACAAAAGCACATTAAATTTTAACAATTAATCAGTAAATGAATGACTAAAGAAGATGACAATCTTAGTTGCTTTTAAATGAAAAAAAAAGTCTTGAAAAGGATATCTGTTGTACATTTCTTTATTGAATGTCATCTACTTTTAAAGTATAACCTACAATGTGGATGCATTTACATTTTGTTGAATGATCACAGGTTCATAAAATTCTATTCCACAAGAACTACAGTTAGTAGAAATCTAAAAGTTCTAATATCTACCACAGACCTACCTACATCTTATTAGTAAAATACTGCTAATATTAGCAAGAAAGAAAGGCAAGGATGGGTCTATAAGAAAGACAAAAGGATGGGTATATGAGAGAGATGCAAAAATGGGTGTATGAGAGAAGCAAGGATGGGTGTATGAGAAATGCAAGGATGTGTATATGAGAGAAATGCAAAGATGGGTGCATGAGAGATGTAAGAATGGGTGCATGAGAGAAGCAAGGATGGGTGTATGAGAGACATGCAAGGGTGGATATATGAGAGATGCAAGGATGGGTGTATGAGAGAGATGCAAGGATGGGTGTGTGAGAGACATGCAAGGGTGGATGTATCAGAGATGCAAGGATGGGTGTGTGAGAGAGATGCAAGGGTGGATGTATGAGAGATGCAAGGATGGGTGTATGAGAGAGATGCAAGGATGGGTGTGTGAGAGAGATGCAAGGATGGGTGTATGAGAGACGCAAGAATGGGTGTATGAAAGCAATGTAAAGATAGGTGTATGAGAGATGCAAGGATGGATGTATGAGACATACAAGGATGGGTGTATGAGAGAGATGCAAGGATGGGTGTAGGAGAGACACAAGGATGGGTATGAGAGAGAAATGCAAGGATGGGTGTATGAGAGATGCAAGGATGGGTGTATGAGAGAGATGCAAGGATGGGTGTGTGAGAGATGCAAAGAAGAGTATATGAGAGAGATGCAATGGTGGATGTATGAGAGATGCAAAGATGGGTGTATGAGAGATGCAAGGATGGGTGTATTAGAGAGATGCAAGGATGTGTTGAAGTTATGATGTAACACTGTCCTTCACGGTAACTAATCTCCAACAGTAATGCCAAAACCCATTACTGAAATAGTGGATTGACAACATACATGCAGAGAAGCCCTGTTGGCCAGTTAGATTTCATCTCTCTTACCTGGATTCTTCCGTAGCTATAAAGAAACCATCATTTGATGCATCGAATCAGTTTTTCATCTGTGTCTTGATCACTGCTTGGCTTAATGGCACTTGCACTGGCTTGCAAGGCCTTACCATTAGTCATATGCACCTTGGCATAAGCATGCTAAAATCATAACAAAAGGGAAAGATATCTGCCTGAGAATACACATAATTCTGTCAACTAATTCTGACGTGAGGGGCAGCCTACACACAGCACTCAGCACAAAAATCAGCTGGTCCTTGTGAGGCTCAGCTAACACTCTTGGAGCAGTGACATATTTTATCCACTGGTCTTAAGGGTCTTTCAAAGCAAAATTTAATATACTGCCAATTTTATACAAAGAGAAAATGAGGTATGAATTAATCCAGTGAGTAGTTCCACAACAGAAATGTTGACTTTAGGAAAGAATTCACATTCTCTAATCAAATCCCAGCACCCCAACCAGTCAGGTATAAGACTTCTGTTTTGTTAGTTTTGGTTTGTTGTTTTTTGGTTTTGTTTTTTTTCAAGTATGGTATTCATCTAATTCTGAAAAGTCCACACTTCTCACACTTCTGCCTGTCTTTCTTATTAAATAGAAGTAACTGAACAAGACAAGTGGTTTGGTCCTGCTGCTAAACTAAATGGAAGAAGGATAGCAAAGGTTTATGTTGCCATGCTAGTGCCACAGTCCCTGGGTTTACTCACCAGTCACTACACATGACAGCTGATCCCAATATGCCTGCATTTATTTTGAAACAAATAAGACAAACATAAACAGATGCATTAATTTTCCACTAAACCTTTTAACTGGAATAATTGTGCAACAAAAGTAAGAACTCAGATCTAAGGAGAGATAGATAAATTCTGATAAACAGAAAGGAAAGAATAGAAATTATCTTCTTTATATCATCTCTAGGTAACGTTTTGGAAAAACATTCCACAACAAGCATACGTTCATCTTGGAAATTCCAATCTTGTTTCTCACATAACTGATCATAAGCAGGACTAATAACACTATTTGGCAGAAGACATTATACAAAGATGAAAGGCTGCTTACTTTCTCTCACATGGACTCAACATCATGTTCTCTTCAAAGAAGTTCTCTTTCCTTTGAGAAGTAACACCAGAGTTCCACATCACCAACAGCATCTTTGTAGCATTCCTACAATGCACACAATGCTGTGTGTTCCTGGGAGCACACTCTGATTAGGGGACCAATGCCACAGTCACTGAGTAATGAGGGGGTTGGTAGCAGACACGAAGACTAACAGAACAGAATGAAAAACATATCTTAAGTCATGTCAGAAACACATAACAGTCAAAAAATAATAACCAGGGGCCTCATTCGTTCTGCATAATTCTTAACATTTCTACTCAGTGCATTATATTCACATCATGTCACAATGCTCAGCACACTCAGATCCACACCATTTGCTCCCTCCAGTAGGACAAATTTTACATATTCAACAAAAAACTCCAGTGTTTGTTATTTGAATGCAAATTACTAAACAATCTCCTCTCATTCCCTAGGTCCGATGTAACAAAAACCTAACACAAGAGTAACAAGGCATCAAATCTGAGTGAGTCACATCTATCTCTTTCTTAGAGCTGAACTATTTTCCTTTGTCTTAGAGACAAACATGGTTTATGGTGAATCTAGTTGACGTTGCACATAGGGCTGTAAATTTGGCTTTGTAATCCCTCTAAATATTTCCCTATTTTTTCCTCATTTTCCCATTCAGCGTCTAGACTGCAGTTAGGTTTTCATATTTTATCTCTACAGCAATACTGGACTTCATATAAAAACCCATGCAAATGGCTAGGATACTACTATATATCCACTTTGTTTTCAAAGGGAAAATAATTTCTTTAGATAGGTTGCTACCTATTGTCTCCTTTGTACTTACCATTATTGTTCTTGTTGCCTGGCTGGATGATTCTGGGGAAAGAAAAAAAAAAGAAAAATTAAGCAGAGCATATTAGAGGATTGTCTTCATCTGTAAAATCCTATGTTGCGGTATTCACCCTGGAAGCTACTGTTCAGCTGCCACAACGAACATATAAGAAATGCAGAGACCGGAAAGATTTCTCCTGAAACAAGCATGCCAATCATTTCTGGCCTCAAAGATGGATGGCAGACTATAGTATGCTCTTAACTGCATTCATTCTCTTTGCTTAATTATCCTCTTCTGCAAGAAAATATAAAAATGGAACTAATTCATAATTCGTATCTCAAGAAGTGGGGTTTTGTGATGGTTTGGGAGTTCCCTGCCCCACCACATTTTATAAAATCCCCCAGACTAGAACTCAGCCAGGCTGGAAGTTAAGGACTGAAGCTCTCTTTACAGCTTAGCACAATGTACAAGCAGATATATACACTATATACAGGAATAGTTACAGACATAGACAAGTTAAAGGTAACACAGAAACACAATTCCCCTCCCAGAAATCAGAGACCCCAGGAGGGGCTCTCAATCACCCTTCCACCTTCTTCCCACCCCTATACCTTACCCCAAGGTTTGCCTTACGTGAAAGGTGAGTTTGGAGGATGGGCCAGGGGTGTTAAAAGGAAAGTGGTTAGTGAGGTTACTCGGCAGAGTGGAGGAGGCAAGAAGCTGCTAGACAGCCCGACGCTGTGCCCCGGAGACTGCATTATCTATGTTTTGAGCACTTGTTCTTATATCTCGGCAAGCCTATGAGTGAAGTAGACATCACCATTGTTTCCTTTTCACAGCCTAGAGTATAATTTTCTCTACTAAAATATTCCAATTAGCCTCAAACCAGCACAGGTTTTTTAATTTTACTTTTAGCATAGGGCATCATTTAACATGGAGGATTAGCTCTGCAGAAAAACACATACAGTAAGTATCAGCATGGCTCCATTAATATTCCTATTTGAGAAAGCTTTATAAAAATAGTCTTTTTTCTGAGAATTTTGAGGTGGATTCTCAGTCTGAAACTGATAAAATTTATTGAGAAGTGTAAATTCCGAACTTTTAACGATTCCAGCCTATATGATAAATCAGGAATCGGTCAAGAGAACTAACAATTATATTTACAGAAAATTGCTGAGGAATCACTACTAGGCAAACAAGTAACAGAGATCTCACCCTGCTGTTTATGCTTCCACCCCAAGGATAGAAATTTCACCACCTTTGACTTAAAAGCACTACACTTGCAATACACTTGCAAAACTGCAGCCATATTCTCTTTCAAAGCAGTGTAACTCCAGTAGCTAAACACCTTCCTAATCAGGTCAAAAAGGAAAAACAAAAAAAAAAAAAAGACATGAAAATTCCTTGATGATCTGTAAGATGCATGATGATGCTACCAAGTATCTCATGGACTTGCTGAAAAATCTGGTTAAGACATCGTATCAGCTCTAGTGCATAGAGCTCTTGAGAAAGAGACATTTAGAAACACTACATGCAGTTCGGGTAAAACATGCACAATTTTGCATGAATTGAACCAGAACAGTCTCAGTTCTGCAAATGAGATCAATGTACTGTGTGCAGTTCTGCAG
>WBNM01041558.1:0-12106 GCA_013399055.1 Ramphastos sulfuratus
AGGTCCAGGTAGGTGACATCAGTACAAGTCTGCAAGTCAGAAACACATTTAAGGTCTACGTAGTGCTAATTGCTGCCTCTGAGATCTCTGTACACATTGACAAACTCCTTGTGTGGCTAAGAGCAGCTGGTACCTTTAACATGAACAACAGTTCACATTTCATGCTTGACAGCTTGCCTAGCTGCATTATTGTCAGTTACCAGACAGACACCCAGCTGCAAAGCACTTTAATCTCCACCTCCAAAGGCAATGGAGGACATTGGCCCACCCATTCCTCTTTCCTCTTTCCCTGCAGCACACTGGACTGGTTGTTGTCCTCGCAGAAAGCAAAAGCAGAAGTGTCTTTCAGTTTTGCCAGTTGCTTCTGTTGTTGTTTGGACTGAATTCTTCTCAAACCTCTCCATACTGAAAAGGGCCTGGTATCCTGCATTTTTGGTACCCTATCATTAGTTCTTAACTGTTGGTTTTCTTTTTTTTCCTACCACATTAGAGTGCCACTAAGCACTAGGTTTCTTGGCTTGCTTTTGTAAAGTATCATGTTGTTTCCCCATGGTCAGCATTTTCTTTAGGTGTCGTTTTCAGAGAATGCTCAAATTATTAGGAAAATTACTTCTAATTCAGGTGTAACACCAGGAATGAGCAGGAGACCTCCCTCCCTTCTCTCTTTCCAGTTTGAGATGTAAAGAGGATTTTGCTGTAGGAGAAACTTCAGAAAAAGCCTCTCTAGCCCTTATTGTACAATGCTTCTCACCTGCCACATTCCTTCTTTCAGAAGGCTGACATAATTCTGGAAAGATAGGTCTGAAAGTGCTGAAATTACCAAGCCACTTAAAACACTACAGAATTTTTGCACCTCTATTTCTGTCTCAGGGTTACGACTGTGAGATATTTTTCAGAGGCTTATGCCTAATAAAACATTGCTGTCTCTCACCAGATTCTGTCACTTTAAATTACTCAGGAAGACTACAAAATGTGTCTTTTCTTTCCTCGAGGAAGTCACTAAAAAGCACTTTGTTCAGGTTTAAAAAAAGCTCTCTCTTGCTCACACTCCCTCCCACAAGCAGAAGGAAAGAATCCCCACACATCCCTCCAAAAATCACATGTTGCTAAATTACTCTTCTTTCTGAACCCTAGAGTCTCACCCTTGCATGACCATGAGCAACATCCCTGAAGGCATCTGGCATTCAGGTAAAATGTGGTTCTGGTGAGCAGCCCTGCTTGGCATGCCCCTGCATGACTCTACGCAAAGCAAGGCAGCAAGGACAGCCCAGGAGAGCTCCTGGTGCTCAACAAGCATAGAATCATAGAATCATAGAATGGTTTAGCTTGGGAGGGACCTCAAAGATCATCCAGTTCCAACTCCCTGCCATGGGCAGAGACACCTCCCACTAGAACAGGTCACTCAAGGCCTCATCCAACCTGGCCTTGAACACCTCCAGGGAGGGAACATCCACAACCTCCCTGAGCAACCTGTGCCAGTGTCTCACCACCCTCCCTGGAAAGAACTTTCTCCTGACACCCAGTTTCAATCTCCCCTTTGCCAGTTCAAACCCATTGCCCCTTGTCCTGTCATTGCAAAACCTTGTAAATAATCCCTCCCCAGTCTTCCTGGGGGGGCAAGAGGGACAAGAGGGGACAAGAGGGACATGTGGCTCAAGTCAGGCTACCAAGCAGAGTATAAGATTCAGATGAAGGAAAATTTTTGGCCCTCTGCTCTGCTTTCCAGCAAAAATTACCATACTTGNAGTGAACCTTGCTGATTGTTTGCTGTCTGGGAGAGGGAGGGTGGCATTGAGCCCCTTCTGGGCTTCTTTTCTTTGCCTGGGAGGGAAGTTTGGACTTCTGTATTATTTCTAAATTGTCTATAATTGTAAATAGATGTAAATATCTTGTGTATATATGTTTGTCAAATTAGCTTTACTGTAAATATAGCTTCATCTTACTTCCAAGCCATATGAGAGATATGGTAACTTTTAATTAGTGGTGGGGAAAATTCTCAATCTACTACAGGGTAGTTTTTACCCTGTCAGCCAGTACTGTATTGTGAAGGAAGGAAGCAAACATTCCTCACAGTCTCAGCATCCAGAAACTGGTTGGCCTCTGAGTTCACTCTGAAACCTCTCTCAGGATGCAAACATGACCTGGATGTGTCATTGAGATAATGTTCTGGGAAGGTCATTAGGGCTGGGAGTCAAAAGGAGGGGGGGACAAACTCTTCTCAGTTGTGCCCTGGGATAGGACAAGGGGTATGAACTACAGCACAGGAGGTTCCACCTCAACATGAGGAAGAACTTCTTGACTGTAAGGGTCACAGAACACTGGAACAGGCTGCCCAGGGAAGTTGTGGAGTCTCATTCTGTGGAGACTTTCAAGATCCATCTGGATGCTTTCCTGTGTGACCTGAGCTAGATTCTATGGTCCTGCTCTGGCAAAGGGGTTGGACTCCATGATTTCTATGGGTCCCTTCCAACCCCTAACATCCTGTGATCCTGTGATTCCTGTAATAATGGGACTGCCCCTTCACCTCTTCTTAGGACAAATGGCAATCAAAGCTGTTGACAGTATGTATCCAGTTGAAATTTACTTCCCCATTTGATGTTAACTTACAACACAAAAGCACAAGAAGTCATCCTAGGTTTAGAAAGCATCTGGGAAGAAGACAGTCATTTGTGGGCCAGGAAAAAGAGCAAAGAAATTTAGAAATTCCAGCCTGATAGAGCTTCTACTTACACAAAAGGAAAAAAAAATCTTTTTCCAGAACCTTCTGTAGTGTCTGGATGTGTTCCTGTGTGACCTGAACTAGATTCGATGGTCCTGCTCTAGCAGGGGGCTAGGACTCAATGATCTCTGGAGGTGACTCCCAACCCCTAACATCCTTTGATCCTGTGATTAGCTCTTGTATGAGGACAGCAGCCAGCAACAAGGGATACTTTTCACAAGCTGTTGGCAGGAGAACTGTGCAGCCATCACATCACCTGCACACCTGGATCTCAGAAACAGAGGACAAAAGTTGTTCCACGCCATGGTGCCAGACCATGTCTCTCATCATCCAACTACTGTTTTTAACTTGAAATGTTGAAGCCTGAAATGATGTTAAGTAGGAAAGACGTTTAGGGAGAATGAAGCAGAAGCACAGCCTCCAAGTAAACCCTGCCTTGAAGGGAAGCTATGAGTAACTGAAAGATGATGAGCAGGGATTTGGTGCCATGAATGACACGGCCTGCAGATGGCAGGGTGGTGAGATGACTAACAGTTGGGTGGGTTTGGGTAGGTGGATGCTACAGTAACTGACATTAAAAATGAACAGGGAATTTAGTGGGAGAGACTGAGAAGGGAAGGATTTTAAAAGTCTGCAGAGCCTTTAGAGAAGAAAGAAAAAAATACTTATGAAAAAGGTGTCTCCTAGGAAAAATAAATATGATAGTAAAGGGGAAAAAAAAATCATTCATCTGAAAAACATGATAATATCTCACCTAACTTCATCAGATAAGGGGCTTAGAAGATTAATTTAATTAAATTTAATTAAATTAAAGCAATACTTAGTGTTGCAAGCAGGGCTAATTTGAGCAAGACAAGCTCTCAGCACGAGAAAATACACCTTACTTAATGGGACAAGGACAATTCACTGCTACCATTCACAACATCTACATCTCTACTCTTCAGGTCCCCTTTCCACCCACACTTTACTGTCTACAGATCCTGCCAAACTGCACGGTCAAGCTGAATGCTACACTCCAGCTTGACACAGTCCAGACACTACAGAAGGTTCTGGAAAAAGATTTTTTTTTGTGTAAGTAGAAGCTCTATCAGGCTGGAATTTCTAAACTTCTTTGCTCTTTTTCCTGGCCCACAAATAACTGTTTTCTTCCCAGCATCTTCCCAGATGCTTTCTAGGATGATTTCTTGTGCTTTTGTGTTGTAAGTTAACATCAAATGGAAAAGTAAATTTCAGTTGGATACATACTGCCATCGGTTTTGATTTGCCTAACTCCATGCCATTTGTCCTAAAAAGAGGTGAAGGGGCAGTCCCATTACTACAGGAATCACAGGATCACAGGATGTTAGAGGTTGGAAGAGACCCATAGAAATCATGGAGTCCAACCCCCCTGCCAGAGCAGGGCCATAGAATCTAGCTCAGGTCACACAGGAACACATCCAAACAGGGCTGGAAAAGCTCCAGAGAAGGAGACTCCACAACCTCTCTGGGCAGCCTGTTCCAGCGCTCTGTGACCCTTACAGTCAAGAAGTTCTTCCTCATGTTGAGATGGAACCTCCTGTGCTGTAGTTCATACCCATTGCCCCATCCCAGGGCACAACCGAGAAGAGTTTGTCACCTCCCTCTTGACCCCCAGCCCTCACATTTTTATAAACATTGATCAGATCCCCTCTAAGGCTTCTCTTCACCAGATCAAACAGCCCCAGGTCCCTCAGCCTCTCCTTACAGGGCAGTGCTCCAGCCCCTTTATCTTCTTCATGGCCTTGCCTTTGACTCTCCAGTAGATCCCTGTCCCTCCTGAACTAGGAAGCCCAAAACTGAAGGCAATGTTGCAGGTGAGGTCTCAGCACGGCAGAGCAGAGGGGAAGGAGAACTTCCCTGGATCTGCTGCCCACACTGCTGTTAATGCACCCCAGGATCCCATTGGCCTTCTTGGCCACAAGGGCACATTGCAGTCCCATGGAGGGCTTCTTGTCCACCAGCACTTCCATACCTTGTGGACTTGTGATGTGTTTGAGTAACACACACTGTTAACACAACCACGAAGAGACCAAGGCCCATGGCAGAAAAAGCAACGACTACCAGTCTTGACAAATATTCCTCCAGTTCACTTGTACAGAGCATCCAATGAATCAGGGTTCATTACTTTCTCAAGACATACATTTAATGAGCATTTCAATTATAGTGTGTAATGATGTACTTCATCCCTTCTCGCAGGGTCATATTTTTTGGGTCTTTTATCATTCTCTTCTTGGCTCATAAAGCCAGGTACACAATTCCAAAAACTACTGCAATGCAGCCTCAACAGCCTTAGACTTAGAATTACTTATTTTGTCTAACAGATTATGCTCCTAATAATAAATTCAAGGACAAACATCTGGCTTTTTCAGAACCATATTTTCTAAGAAACTCAAACCAAGCCCTAGTATCTCCTTGCCCTTTTCCACAGTGCTTTTGTGTGACCTCTTATTCTTCAATTGTAGTTGTGCATTTGTTTCCTCTTTAATTACTCTATTTCATCTTCCTCATTGAGATCACTTTTACAGTTGATTAGGAGCACCATAATGCATATGAGAAAGAAAGACATTGACATAACAATTGGGTGTTTTTTTACTGAAATGTGAATCAGTTCTTGAATAAGAAGCTCCTCATCTAATTTAGGGAAGCAAGGACAAGAAATACTAGACATAACTACATAATTAGTATTTTTAAAAGTAAATGTGCTTTCAGCTTCTCAGAATCATAGAATCACAGAATAATAGAATGGTAAGGTTGGAAAGGAACTCAAGGATCGTCCAGTTCCAACCCCCTGCCACAGGCAGGGACACCTCCCACTGGAACAGGTCACTCAAGGCCTCATACAACCTGGCCTTGAACACCTCCAGGGAGGGAGCAGCCACAACCTCCCTGGGCAACCTGTGCCAGTGTCTCACCACCCTCACTGCAAAGAACTTCTTCCTAACATCCAGTCCAAATCTTCCCTCTGACAGTTTAAACCCATTACTCCTCGTCTTGTTATTACAAGACCTTGTCAATAGTCCCTCCCCAGCCCTTCTGTAGGCCCCCTTCATATCCTGAAAGGTCACTCCAGGGTCTCCTCAAAACCTTCTCCTCTCCAGGATGCAGAGCCTCAATTCTCTCAGCCTGTCCTCAGCAGAGCTGCTGCAGCCCTCTCAGCATCTTGGTAGCCTCCTCTGGACTCACTCCAACAGTTCCATGTCNTCACAGCCATCAGGAGGATCTTTTCCTGCCACAACTTATCCCACAGAAAGTTTGAGTATTTTAGTCCAAAACCAAACAACTTTTCAAAACAACTATTCCAAGGAAGGAACATGAGCATGGAGAAAATCTCTCAATCATGTGCTTACTGTTCTCCCACCAGGAAAACAAAGCTACAAACAAATTGAAACAGATACTCATAGAGGAATATACAGAATAACCTTACTACCATGCCATGAACTGCTCTTGCAGCAGCTTAAAATACTGCCAAACAACCACATTTCAGAAAAGTGGTGAGAGGCTGCTGAATTTAGGCTCCTACACCAGAAGATGGGGATGCTAAGTGCAACGAATGAAATATCACCTGAATCTATTTTATTTTGAGATAGTTGGAGTGTCTTTTCCCTGTAGGCATCATTTGTAGGTACAGCAGTCTGTGTCTTAAGCGACTTTTTAAAATTAAATTAATCTAACACCCAACATAGAAAACTTTAGAAAGTTAGAATCATAGAATCATAGAATGATAACATTGGAAGGGACCTCAAAGATCATCCAGTTCCAACCCCCTGCCATAGGACATGGAGCCTGATGAAATCCACCTATGTCTTCTGAGGAAACTGACAGATGAAGTTTCCATTATGTTTGAATCATAGAATCATAGAATTGTAGAATCATAGAATGGTAAGGTTGGAAGGAGACCTCAAGGATCATCTAGTTCCAACCCCCTGCCATAGGCAGGGACACCTCCCACTAGTACAGGTCACTCAAGGCCTCATCCAACCTGGCCTTGAACACCTCCAGGCAGGGAGCAGCCACAACCTCCCTGGGCAACCTGTGCCAGTGTCTCATCACTCTCACTACAAATAACTTCTTCCTAACATCCTGTTTAAATCTTCCCTCTGCCAGTTTAAACCCATGAATAGATGTGCTGGTTTGAGCAACAATTTTTTTTTTTTTAGTAGAGTTCATATCAACAAGAAATTCCTATCTGGAACAGAAAATGCTGGTTAGTGATAACAGTAATAAGCAGTGCTATTAGTCCTGTGCAAAGAAAGCACTTTTATCTGCTTGCAGAAGGCAGAAAATACCTTGAAAAGGCTGGAGAAGACCAAGGAGGTCTAACTCACCAAGTATCAGGAGGGGACTTTTCCTATTGTGACTCAAGTAGGTGAATGTGGATCACTCGTGGAGGAATTTCTCAATCATGTAAATGGTTTCATTATCTATGAGCATGTGCATAAGCATGCCCTGTAAGCATGTGCATAAAATTTATTTATAGGAGAGCTGGAGAAGCAGAACCACACCAGTGGTAGCACTGAGGCTTCTGTAATCCTACAGATGGAATAATATAAATCTTGCTGTTGTACTGCATGACGTGGCAGCTGAGGTCAAGCTTTGAGGAGGGAGATAAAAGAGGAAAGCCATATTAGTTGTTGCCATTTGCCAGCTGGAGAACTGCAGTGTGGAGATCAGTGGTATCTCATGGACTGGTAAAAGAACAGGTCACAAATTGTGCCTTGTCCAGCAGCAGCAAATCATGTGGGTCTCAATCTGGATTGAGAAGGGACAGCACAGGTCAGAACCAGCACCTTTTCTTTTGAGGAAATGCATGCATCATTTAACAATAGTCCATTTTTCTGCGGTGCTGCAGTGTCATGAGATGGTTGTCTTAGCAACTGAAATCACTCTTAACTAAAGCTAAATATTCCTTAATATTAAAGTCTTCAATTGACCCCAAGTCTAACCAAATCAGTGCATCTGTGTTACAGTATAGTGTCAGAGCAAGCTTTCCTGTAAGCTCATTCCAAACCTTATGCAGCTCAGAATATATTGCCTCTAAAAAACTTCAGCATGAAGCTCATTGTCTCTTCACACGTTTTTCCAACTGTTCTCAACAGCCCCAAAGACATTTTGCTGAATAAACCCAAGTTTGGACCACGTGTTATAGCACAGCATAGAATGCTTGGCATTAAAACTCAAGTCTCTGTTTATCAGGGTACCAGAACTGGCAGAGGGGAGATTGAAACTGGATGTTAGGAGGAAGTTCTTTACAGTGAGGGTGCTGAGACACTGGCACAGGTTGCCCAGGGAGGTTGTGGCTGCTCCCTGCCTTGAGGTATTCAAGGCCAGGTTGGCTGAGGCCTTGAGTGACCTGTGCTAGTGGGAGGTGTCCCTGCCTATGGCAGGGGGTTGGAACTAGATGATCTTTGAGATCCCTTCCAACCTTACCATTCTATGATTCTATGATTCTAACTGCCAGCAGAGAACAAATAAATAACTCCAGTACAGATCAACCTGCATCCTGCATGCTTACTTCCTTTGTTTATTCTAAGCAAACAATTCATTGGCAGGAACTTAAAAGGAGTCATCTATGTGAAAGCTGAAGAACATACACTGAGAGTTCAATGTGTATGGTTTAAAGTGTTCATTCTACATCTCCAGTTGAGAGAATAAAAAGGAACAGAAACATGTGGTGTCCCATATGTGACCACTCCAAATTAGCCAGAACATACCAAATATATTCTTCAACATCAAGTACTTGCAATGACCAATTTATAACTTGAAAAGCACCTCAGAGACACAGCAAGTAACCATAAACAGTAAAATATAAATAAAATAAAATAATTATATCTCTTACAAATAATTAAAGGGGGTGGGGGGGGAGGGAAGTGTTGCTAAAAAGTGCTTGCACAGTTTTCTTCCTTCACCTTTTCTTCTCTGAGGAGGCCTGATACGTTTTCCTTTTGCAATCTGCCATTCACAGTATAGATCTATAAATATTGAAAGAGATGAACAGAAAACCTCAAAGAAATAGTTGGTTTAGGAAACTGGTTCACATTTCCTCACATTTGGAGTTTAAATATCTGCAGAAATGAACAAGTGTACATGCAGACACTGCCAGCAAGTTATTGCAGTGCCTGCTCAGGGAATAGGAGATGAGTTATACTTTCATCAACATTTTGCAGAAAGAGGTCAATTTGCAGTTTTTGTGCTGACTGGAAGCCTGAAGCTGCATTATGGTGACACTGGGACTAAGTTAATGGTCTGTGCCTATGCAATGATTCTTCACTAGGTAGGCGTTTATGTGGCCACAGTGATACTGCTTCTACACTGGATGAAACTCAGAACACAGGATGAGTGACTATGTAGCTTCTTCCAGGATACCATGGAGACTTGCCTCCAGAAACCATAGAATCACAGAAACACTCAAGTTGGCAAAGCCCCTCAGAATCACTAAGTCCAATCTAGAACCTTACTCTGCAAGATTCACCTTAAACTAAACCATATCCCTATTCACCTTAAACCATATCTCTGTGGTGGGGTACACACAAGTCCCTGCCCCACTGAAGGTTTGAATGGGACGTGAAACTGTTCTGCTCCCCCCCACCTCTGGTTCCAGGGGTTTGGAATGTGAAAGGAGTAGGTGTCAAGTACCTTACTCCAACCCCGCAGGCTTGAACAGGGGAGAGCAAATCGCCCCAGCATATATATATGGCAATGGGACACATTATCTGGGAGACTTGGCGGGGCCTTGGAGGGGGCTTGGAGCAGACTGCCGGAGACTGCTATGGGGGACTTTGAGAGGGCTTTAAGACGGACTGCNATCCAAACGACCCTTAAACACATCCAGGGTGGGTGACTCAACCACCTCCCTTGGGCAGCTCATTCCAGTGCCTGACCACTCTGTCTGGTAAAATTAATCAATGACATTTTTTTCAAGACTCCCTGTAAGCATTTTTCCCTCTTTGTTAATTTTAAATAAAATATTTAGTGAGACTACACTTCAGGCATAGCTGGTAAACCCCAGCAAACCCCAGTAAATAATCATGTCAACCTGTCGTGTGTCTCAGGACTGTTTCAGGTAGCTAAATTACCTCTTAGGGTTTGGTGTTTTTTCTTCAGTTTGCTAGGATACTCTACAGATAGCATTTCAGCAATTGGTGATTTTAGAATTTGTTAGGATTTTTCTTTTTTTTCTTCATTTTGGAAGAACAGCCTACCACTAGCATTTCACCAATCGCAATCAGTCCTTGTCACTTCACAAGCCTGCTGATGCTGCATAGACATCTTTCCCATCACCTTCTTGTGCTCATGGCAGAACTGACATCAGAGGACACATGATCTGTGTGTAAAATCCCTAGCTGCACCCATGAGTACTCAAGAGTATCTGCAGTACCAAAATGGTATGAGCACATCAGAAATTAAGAAATTCTACACATTGAACCCTTGCAGAATCACAGAAAATTCATGTTGGAAGAGACCTCTGGAGATCTGCAGTGCAGATCTCTGGTTTTGGAAGTTTCCATGGCTGGGTTGTTCTCATCCCATCTGTCCCTGTCCCAGGGTAATATTGCTTTCAGGTGAAGAAATTATATTTTGGCTATTCACTCTTGCACTGAAACTTGCATTGCTTCTTGTCCCCCCAGTCTGCATCTGTGAGAAATGCCTGTCTTTGGCTTCTCTGCAACTTCCCAAAGGACTATTAAAGACAGAGATTAGAATCAGAGACTCATTTAGATTGGAGAAGACCTTATAATTATTGAACCCAACCACACACCTAACACTGTGAAGTCCACCACAGAATCGTGTCACCAAGTACCACATTTACCCTGCTCCTTCTGGCCATGCTATTCCTGATACAAGTCAGGATACCATTGGCTTGCTTTACCACCTGGGCACACTGATGGCTCATGTTCAGATGGCTAACCACCAACATCCCCCAATTTTCTCTTCTGATCTAAACCAGCTTATTTTCTCCCAATAGATACCATATTCTCTGTCTACGTTCCCATTCTGATCCCTTTCACTGCATTTGCTCCAATTTCTCAGTATTTCATTTGTACTGAAGAGCCCAAAATTTCACACCGTGTTACAGACGAGGCCTCAGACCTGCTAAGCATAGGGAAATAGTTACTTTCCTCCTCGTACTGACTACACTTCTCATAATACAGCCAAATGTGTGGTTATGCATAAGTGCTACAAGTGCATACTGCTGACTCATGCTCAGCTTGCTCTCCACCACTGGATTCCTTTCTCAAAGATGCTCCCTATCCAGCTGGCCTCCAGGCTGTGTTCTTACTTCTCATTATTCTATCACATAGGACTTAATGTTGCCATCTGCTGAATTCCTTGAGGTTCTACCAGCTCCCTTCTCTGCATTACAATGTTCTTCTGAATGGCAACCCTGCCCTTCAATGTCTTTGTGATGTGCTGTCACCCCCAGTTTGTCACTCACAAAGCACACAGAGTGCACTTTGTCCCATCATCCATACCACTGATGACAATTTCAGCCTAGGTATTGCCTCTAGAGGAGCACTACTGCCTCAAATCATTCACAGAACCACAGAATATCAGGGGCTAGAAGTGACCTCAAAAGCTCATCCAGTCCAACCCCCCTGACAGAACAGGATCTCCTACACTAGATCACACAGGAATGCATTCAGGTAGGTTTTGAATATCTCCAGAGAGGGAAACTCCACAACCCCCCATGGCAGCCTGTTCCAGTCTTCTGTCACCCTCACAGGGAAAAAATTCCTCCTCACGTTTACATGGAACTTTCTATGCCTCAGCTTCCACCCATTGCCCCTTGTCCTGTCATTGGGTGGAAGCTGAGCAGAGCCTGGCTCCATCCTCCTGGCACTCACCCTGCACATATTGTTAAACATGAATGAAATCACCTCTCAGTCTCCTCCTCTCCCAGCAGCACAGCCCCAGCTCCCTCAGGCTCTTCTCCTAACAGAGCTGTTCCATTCCCTTCTTCATCTTTGTGGTGTTGCGTTGGACTCTCTCAAGCAGTTCTATGTCCCTCTTCAACTGGGGGGCCCAGAACTGAACACAGTACTCCAGATGCAGCCTCACCAGGAGAGAGTAGAGGGAAGGAGAACTTCTCTTGATCTACTAACCACAGCGCTTTTAGTACACCCCAGAATGGCATTGACCTGTACACTCCCATAAGTGCATCTGCAAATGGACCCAGAAAGTCATTACTCTTCATCTCCACTAGGATAGGCAGACAGAAAAGATAAAGATGCTGATTTTGTTGTCAGCTCTCTTCAGGTTGGTAAAGGGAATCAGAAACAATGGGTTTCAGTGACACGAGACACAACAGGATATTTGTGTATAGAGAACCAGAGGCTGGGGCTGGCTTTGGCTTTTAGCTCATGAGGCTAA